>JASDQU010013103.1:86229-99485 GCA_032191745.1 Picea mariana | reverse complement strand
CTGCCATCATATGAAAGGGCAAATGCCTCAGCGATCTGTTGATGAAAGGTCGTTAATTTCTCACAATATGAGAAAATGCCAACCTGTTTGAAGCATTCTGCAACTTCGGGATGTTCCTCAAAGTACCACATACCATCTGCCTCTGACCTCAATGCAGGACCGGATCTTGACATAAATGAAAGAGAACTGTGTCTGGAACTATAACCAACCAGGTATTCAGGGAACAAAGGTTCTAGGAGCTAAGGATATGGTCACTGTTACTTACAACAAATTGTAGAATAGTTCGACAGGGCATAGGGTTTACAAATGTACTAGAAAGTCGGCACACATTCAAATTACAGACTGACAGGGACAACCGAATCTTCAACTTTTCGGGGGGGAAATATATTTATGAAGTTTTTACAGAGCAGGGTTTACAGACTTAAAAATGTACTGAAATACCGACCCGCAGCTAAATGACAGTCAGACAGGGAAAGCCGAAATTTGGACCTTTCGGGGCAAATGAATTCACGAAATTTGACAGAGAAAGGCTTACAGGCTTACCCGATAACCCAATCCACTTTACTCGACTCGAACTGCCTGTTTGAATTCAGAGACCACATGCCAATCGCTCGAAAGGAGGAACTAAGATTTGAAAATCACGATTTGCTGGAGAAATCGCGTGTTGATAGATATCCTCAACGATCTCCGGGCTCCATATGACGTTTTGAGTTTTAAACTGAACAAATGACCTGTTGGTAATAATGAATGTATCTGCCACTAGGAAAGAAGGAGGTTYYGTGCACCRGATCTGACTATCACCTCTCAGCGCAGATATGAAAATGATTGTACAGAGAATAATACGCAGGTGTTTGAAAACTTTCGGCTGAAACCCACGAACGAGTATCATCTCCCGCAACATGATCTTTTCGGCGGTTTGAACTTTTCATCATTACAATGGATTCTGACATCTGGCTCGTGCGAAAGCACGAGCTTTCTTTTTGCGCTTTTGACCCTTTTCGGCGGTTGCTTGCATTTTAAATCGACCACTTTGCTGACGAAACTGAACGCTTTCGGTGGTTAATGAGCATGCCAGGGACTCGCCCAAACCACCAAAAGCTATTGTTTTTCCAATCTCTTGACAGAAACAAAACCAAAAATTTTCTTGAACTATGAAAACACAAAAGTAGCTTAAGCATGCGACCAATAGCCAGGATATCCTCTACAAAGTTCAACCGAAAGAACGGTTTTACTTTGGGAGTTAACAACACCAAGATAGCTCCAAGTGTTATGGCTGATGCATCTACATGTACATGGAATGTCTTCTCCCAGTCTAGAAATACTAATATTGGCGCAATGACCATATTTTCTCTTAGCGTGTCTAGACCGTGTTGACAATCTTTATTCCACTGAAACTTTATATCTTTCCTTAACATTTTCTCCATTGGCACGGTAATCTATGTGTACCCTTTGATAATTTTTTTGTAGTATCCCTTGTGTCCCAACATCGCTCTTAGTTTATGGACTGTCTTTGGTGGTGGCAAGTCAATCTTTGCAGGATCTACTAGTAAGCCTTGTTTGCATACTATATGGCCCAAAAGTATCCCGAACGGTGTTCCGAAGATACATTTCTTGATGTTTAATGATATCTGACATTGCCTACATCTTTCTAACATCAGCCTCAAGACCTCTACATGGTCTTTTAATAAACTATACACTGTCCAGTCATCCAAATATACCTCTAAAAACTGGTGGATAAACTCCTTGAATGCAGCGATGACTACTCTGGAAAATATTGTTGGTGCATTCTTCAGTCCAAACGACATGACTATGTACTGGTAGGATCCCCATTCTGTAGCAAACATGGTCTTGTATCTATCTTCCCGTGCTATCTTGATCTGGTGGTAACTTGAGAATCCATCAGTGAATGAGTAAAATTCGTGTCCTCCTACGTTCTCCAATACTTCATCCGTGAAAGGTGTAGGGAACGGGTCATGTAGGCATGCATCGTTCAACTTCCTCAAGTTGATGCATATTCTTATCCTGCCTTGTTTTTTCACCTCAACTATCATCAGGCTTATCCATTTCGATTCCTCCACAGGTTCTATGATTCTAGCTTCGAGCATCCTGTCGATCTTAGATTTAACATTCTGCTTATATATCTGGTTTAGTCTGTATGGTCGTTGTCTGATCGGCCTTGCCTCAACTCTGAGTGGTATCTTCATTTCTCCTAGCTCTCCCGCTATACCCTTCATTTCTGTAAATGTTGTGGGAAACAGGTCGTTGTACTCGCGCAATAACTCTGTTATGCTTTCTACTGTTTGCTCATCCCAATAGTACCCAATGCTGGCCATTTTGGGATTATCAACTATTCCAATGTTGACTTTCTTCACCTTGATCGATGCAACAATTACTTATGATTCTAGAGGTGGAACTTCCACTCTTCTTTCGCCTTCTGCTTCCTTGATCTGAATATCGCACAGATCGTCTTCCTCTGGTGCTTTGTCCTGTACATGTTAGCATGACAACAATTCTTTTATTGTCTGTTTGTTCCGTTGTTGTTATTCTGTCATGAGTTCGACTTCTGGTTCCTTAATGAATATCACCCCTCTTATCTGCTTAAGTGTTGCATCTATGTTGGGGTTCTCATGCTCGAGTGAGAAAGTGACTATAAAATTTTGTTGTAGTACTGTCCAATTCGAAGTTCCTCTGCGTAGCTCCTGGTCTATATACCAGTTGGCTGGTATGCCTTCTATGATGTGTACAAAATGATGAGGCCATTCCTCTGGGGGTGTCATCTTCCACAACGCTCTGCACTTTTCCAAGTGTTCCGCTGGTACCCCATGTCCATCGTATGTATGTTGTTTGTTGCTTTTTTGTTCTGTGCCAAACCTTATGTGCAATAAATGCTTACATTGGTACCAATCCTTTATTGTTTCCTTGTGTGCACCCCACCATCTTGCAGGTGTGGCCTTGAGTGATATATCGAGTACTAAGATTCTTTGATTTTCTAATACTTCATCCTCATACTGTGCCAAAAATGCTTCTAGATCATTCACTCTGTGGAAACTGGGTGGTTCCCTAATCTCCGTGCCTACTCATCTTACTGCGTGGTCTATTCGTGCACATCTTCTTGTGGAAACTTCGTGTAGCCTTTGTTTCCAGTTTTCTAAATCTGTATCTGAGTCTGTCACACATGAAGTAATGCTCCACCAACTGAGTATCCCATATGCAGTTAGGTTTATGTAATCCTCATCGCGCACAGTTGTTCTATACAACTGGATGATTTCCTCCAAGTCTAAATAGATAGGTTCTACAAACCTCTCCCCTTTTGATGGGTCCAATGGTGCAATGACTATGTATTCCCCTAACTCAAATGTCATTTTTCATGTATTTAAAATGATTATAGCCTGGTTATCAAACGCCCAATCCAAGCCAAGCAATGCTGGATATGGTGTTGTGACGTCTACTATTTCAATCACTTCAAATTTTTCTTTAGTGTGCACTCCATCTAGGTCTACTGTCACTCCTTTCAGTCTACCAATTGGTAGGACTCTGTGTTGGTTTTCTAGTTTCAGTTGAATCGATGAATATCCTAATGTGGGCTCTCCCATACATTGCCATGTATTCTTTGGTAATACATTGACTTCAGATCCTAGATCCAGTATGATATCTCCCATGTTGAAATCTCCAATGTTGGCATTCAACCTGAACTCCCTACTTGTTCTTCTCCTTGTATGTAGGTGATTGACTATTTTTTGTTTTAGTTTTCCTTCTATCTCTATGCTACATTTTTCTAATATATTTTGCAATATTTTGATAGCGGATGGATCATTCAAGACTTTTACACATGATTGCCAAAATCCTTTGATTGTACTTACTTGTCCTATTGGTTGCATTTCGTCAGTATTATTCAATAGTGGAGGCATCTCGTACTCTAGTGCTTCCTTGCTTTACTGTGCACTTGAAGTTGACGCAGTGTCTTGTTTTAATAATTCTTGTCTGGCTTGCTTAAATGTTTCCTTCTCATTTTGTGCATCAAACTGTCTCCTTGGTTCGACATTCTTCTTTACCAATTGATTTTGTACTAGTTCTTGTTGAGCTACGTCGATTCCTGTTTTAGCTCCTCTGCACATAACTATGTTGATGTTCCATTCTTCATCCCTCGCTTCTGATGAAATCCATTGAACGTTTTGATTGTTCTGATTCCTCTTTTCCTGAATCTTTACTAATAGTGTCGAACATTCTTCTGTATCATGGTCCGATGCACGACAATACATACAAGTTGTTGGTGGAAGTGGACATTCCCTTGCATAATGTCCTGGTTGTTGAAAGTTATGACATACCACTGGTCCTCTACCTCTTCCAAAGCCTTCTCTCACTCATCCTCCACCTTTGTAGCTAACTCGATCTCCTCTCGGCGCGTTATACTGAGGCGCCTGATTGTACTGCGCGGTATTGTACTGAGGTTGCACTGTGTTGTACTGTGGCTGTGCAATATTATAAGGTTGTTGCACAATATTATACTGCTGTTGTGCAGTGTTATATGGGGATGGAAATTGGTTAAATTGTGGTGCAGCTTGCCCAATCATAATTTCTTCCTGTACTCTATATGCATATGATGTCCTCTCTCGCATCAAATCCATAGTTCTACAATCTTTTTCATCGTGGCCCACTGAATTGTAAAAGTTGCAATATGAACTCTTTGGGACTGTCTAGTATTTCTACATCATTTTGCAGTGATATGGATCATGACCTGGTTTCTTACAGATCTCTCACCATAGTCCTCCTGTTGGTAACGGATTTGGCATTCCTGCTGCCATATACTACGTGAATGTTGGGCATTCTTTCTTGTGGTGTCCTTTCATCCTGCATGTGGTACACCAAACTGATTATCGTTTTTCCTTACTTTTGTTCTGGTTTAGCTGGAACGTTAAGTTCTTCAAATCCTCCTTTAGTTCTTCGATGGCTGGATCGGTCTGCTGATACTGGTTTTCTTCCAGTTGCAGGGCTGCCTGCAGAGCCTCTGCCTATGTCTGAACCTTCTGTTGTTGTAATGGGTATTTTAAGTGTGGTAGAAGTGAGTTGACGAACATGTGCCTGTGATGCATATCAGTCATGAGATATTTCAACTTTCCTTTCATTTGCTTGAATCTCTTGTCAATATCCCATACATATTCTCCTGGTTTATGTCTAATTTCTATCATCTCGTTCATGTACTGATCTTCTGAACTTGGCTTCTGGAACTTATTTATCAACAATTTCTTGATGTCTACAATTGTTCTGGTTGTCCCTGGTGGATTATTTGTAGCTAAACTCATATACCAATCCAGTGCGTAATCCCTTAGTGTAATTGCTAACTGTTCCAGTTTAGTATCTTCGTCTGTGATCTATTTTTCTTCCCAAATCTTCTCACAGTTAAACAAATGTTTTTCTGGGTCTTTCGACACTTCTCCTTTGAATTTCGGTAACCTGATGGTGGGATCGTGTCCTACCATCCTAAATGTTGAACAACTACCTCTGTGTGGTGTAGATACTTGACTAGTGCTTCCTGAACTGACTCCTCCAGTTGTTGTTCCTTGTGTATATGTACTTCCTGCTGCCTTTCTTCCTCTGAAATGTGGTTGTCTAAACGGTGGTGTTCTCTTTGGTGTATTAGTCGCACATGGGTTTATGGTTTCCACACTGAAATTAATATGGATAGGATTGTTGCCTTCTCTTCCCACTCTTGGACCTCTCGTCTTCTTCTCATAAGTTTCACACAAGATTTCTTCAATCTACTCCACAGCCTGGAGATCCTCTCCCTCTTCTTCATCACTTTCCAAGCCTTACCTCGCGACTATGGCTCTCTTCTTGGTGTTCACCTTGTGTTGGTAGGGTACTTCGCTACGCATATTTCCAGTTGTCTCCATGATCCACTTGATCTGGTCATCATCCATCATGATTGGGTCCAAGGGTTCCTCCTTATTTCCCTTATTCGTTCTTCCTTCCATTTTTCCTCTTCCTGTCAGTGCTTCCCCCCTTCCCCCATGCACGTAGGGAAGTTTAGTTGTCTGACTCCATCATCATTACCCCTTTGTTGTATAGTAGTATCTTAATAGAAGTATACAACGATCTAATATACCTTCCTCGAGGCCCAGGTAGAAACTCTTGCTCCGTTGCGATGTACAACTTTAGTGTATCTACTGCAAACTCTGTTATAAAGCTTGATACAATACTGTCGAGCCAAAAATCTACTGCGCAGGTGAATTTGTTGTTCACCTGCTGTAACTACTCAATCTGTACTGAGGTCCACTCTAATTGTCGGAGTCAGTTCGTTGCATGGTTATCCTTCAACCTTAGTATCCACTCTTGCAGTAAGTGTGGAAAATCACAGAAAAAGACTTCATGCAAATCAGTAAACACATATTTCTCAAGATACTTGCGGGGTGTTACTCTAGGATTTCTGTTATATTTCTGCGCAAACTCTAGCTCCTTTGTCTTCAACCAGCTTTCGATCTCTTCTTTTATGGGATTCCATGGTCTCAACATCCCCTTCTATCGACTCATTCTTTTCTCCTTTTCTTCGTCTGCTTCAGTATCCTCTTGATCCGCCTCCCATAGATCTTATGTATCTTTTAACAGATATTCAACAGATCCCATCTACTCAACCCTCTACTGTTCCAACCAATAGAAACGAAACCATTTGTTGGTTATTATTCTTTTATCTGAGTTTATATATTTATCTTGAGTGACCTAGGGTTCATGTTTGTTTGTGGTTCCAACAAAATCCTCTAAAAATATCGGCCCTCCTGGTAAACCAGAAGGCAACATAGTACACAAAGTGCATTGTGTAGTCTCACCCGAGATAGTCTTAATGGGTGGCTGCTATACTCATGTGTTTGCAGCCCAGGATTGAGTGGGGATCTAGGAAATGTGTATTGACAACTCTACTTAACTTATTAACACGATAAATTGTTATTCATGATCATGGATGCAATACAATCAACTCATTTGTTCAGTATATCAATAACTATTGAAGACAGTAAAGAAACATATGCATTTAATCACATAACACAGATTTTACCGTGGTTCACCCCCCCGGGTTACGTCCACAAAGGTCTGGCTCTGAGCTCTTTTATTATAGTAGTTCCAAAACTACAACACCACATGATTTACAACTCTTCTCAGTCGGGTCGAGATCTATTACAAGGCAGACTAGATCGCACCAGGATCCTCATCCTGGGATCTAAACCTCAATATCTACCCTCCTTATTCCTCTCCAGCTCAACCGCTTACAAAATTAGGTTGTATATCAAAATATTACATCTCATCATCATCTTATCTCTCTCTCTCTCCATCCTCTCGCTAGGTATCTATATTTATACATTTATGGCTCGCCAACCATTACAATGTATTGAAAAAACCCTAACCCTAACGCCGTTAGGTCTTCCATGCATGCATGTGTGCTTCTCTTTCTTCCAGTTTTCGCTTTCCTCGTGCGTGCCTTCTTTCCCAAATTAACCTTTATTTCCGCTTTGGCCTGCTTCCAACAATGGTTTTGATATTAATAAAGAGTGAATAATTATCCTTTCAATCTTGTGTGTGATTTTATATTCAGATATGAAACTTCACTCTTCAAGGTGGGATTGTGGATCTTCAATCTAGAATGCAATGGTGGAGAACCTAGGATTTAGGTTTTCAAGGTAGTTTGGTGATTTCTGTCAATTTGGTTGGGATAGTACGTATGTTTTTAGTCTTAATTCAAATAGTGGGTGAGCCTCCTCCTCTAATCAGTTTAGGGAGGATTGAATTTTCCTAGATTGTATCTAGATTTGGTTGTATGGTTTTAGTTTGAGTTACAATCACCTCTTCAAGGGTTTTGTTGTCTCTTGTATTTGAGTCCTCTTCAATTCTGAGAATGCCTTTGTTGTTGTATTCCATTACAAAT
This sequence comes from Picea mariana, assembly GCA_032191745.1. NCBI lineage: Eukaryota > Viridiplantae > Streptophyta > Pinopsida > Pinales > Pinaceae > Picea > Picea mariana. Next base: position 91,576 of record JASDQU010013103.1, on the reverse strand, counting down.
AGTTCTTTGTTCAACCCAAGTCAATTCAAGGTTTCCCTAGGTTGGAAGGTAAATCTATTGACCCTCATCAACTCAGGGAGGCACACAATTTTATGCACCATTTCTATCTCTAGCTTTGAATATTTTGTAGGTGCTATTGTCTTTTCTTCAGGTGGAATCTTGTCTTTCTTGTTTGATTCCTCTTTGGCATTGAGTAAATGTTTTCTAGTGGGTTGTGACCTAGACAATATTATCTCCTATATGAAACAAAATTGGGACTTATATGGTTTGAAGGTGAATCAAGGAATCCAAGCAAAGGAAAATACAAAGAACACAATATTGAAAAGAAGCTTTGATTGTAACAAAGTTGGGATGGATTATTAGGAATCACAGGATATTTGGCATGTACTTAGGAACCATGAGGAATATCTATAGGGTAATAGAACCTCAATATTCATAACTACAAAAAAATTATATGAGAGTGAACATAAGGTCACCACTCAGATAGCAACAATTATGGTGCTCTGGTTCAACATAAGCATCAAATGGTTGTTTTGGAGGTAGAATGTAACATGCTCAGGAACATGGTCATAAATTTGAGTAAATGAGATCAATCGAGAGCTTCAAATTAAGTGCATTCAGTCAATTCCAACTGCGAGGGGATGAAGGAAGAAGAAACAATGCACCAACTACCTGAAGACATGGAAATTTTCAAGCAAGATTCAAACCCGGTGAATGTAGCTATGGAAGAAGCAGCCATACATCATGCTTTATGCTAGGTTCTATGTTTTATAAAGTTATTAGAATATTATCTTTATTTTACATAATTGATACTATCAAGAAATACTATGAAGTATTGCCTAAAGATCTAGATAGGCTTTGTTATGAGATGGTATTCAGTATTGTATTTTGTTCTTGTTTAAAAAACTCAAGACTAGAACTTTGATGTAATTTTTTGTGAGCTTTATTGCAATTTTTATTAATATAAATTCTCCTAGTTACAATTAAAAAAAAGAAGGAGGATATGTTATCCTCCCCACCCAGGTTCAAATCACGCTTGTGACATGTTTGTCCCTCATGATTCGATTGAGTCTGTAAAGGTACTAGCGATATCACTCTCTCTTAAGTGCTTAAAGGTAGGATGATATGTTTGAAACATTTCAAATCCCAAGGTGTTATCTCAACTGGTTGTTGCCAATGTTGTTGGGAATTTCTCTAGTTCTATGCCAACAAGTTCCCACTTCTATTGATGAACACCAACTATGGGGGTCACAAATACCATATTTCTAGTAAGCGCGATCCTCAGACATGTGGGTAATTCGGCCCACATTAGCTGAATACAGCTATTGATAGAAACTAAACTCGATCAATCTCTTTTTCGACCTACACCCTGGATTACAGTGGCATTATTCGTCAGTCTCAACTCCCAACATTGACTCACCCTTGATCACTAAACCACCAAGATACATGCCCCTTCCTCTTCAACAATACTTGGCACCCAACATTCAAACTTTAAACCACATGGGACCATCGCTCTCATACTAAAATGAACGACCGGATCTCCACCTCCATGATATCGTTTCCACAATGGATCATCATTGATCCTTATATTGATAAATGGTGGATCTTCTCTTTGGTGGAATACGACACTTCCTAGTGAATTCAAACTTACAATTGTTTACTCTCGGCCTCAACCTCACACTCACACGCTTTCACTCAGTTCATGGATTTAACACAATAATACACACATTACAACATGAAACCAAGATACAATAAATATACACAATACCCTTTTGGCCTAATCTATGTTACGACTGGCCTCTCCTCTCTCAATTATGCCCGTAGTCTACATATAAACAATTTAATACAATAAGGATTGGATCATTGCAGATTTGATCTAACCTCCAATATCACTAACTATCCCTCAAAATAGGAATATTATAACAAACAATTAACAAACACCCTATCGTTTACATGGAATACGAGGAAATTTTCCTCTTATCCACACTTCCTTCTTCTGGAAGGATCTAGATTTCAAATTTTGTTTGGGGGGGTGATGCTCCTACATAATACTCCCAGGGTAGAAAATATTCATGATCTCTTGATCATGTTCTACATTGTTTCTTCCATCTTCAACCTTTAGTCTTCTTTTTCATCATGCATCACTCTATCATAACGTTGAGCTTCTCCTCGTGCTCAACAATTAGCTGCAACTAATCCTTTATCTGTAGCAAGCCTCTGCACCTGCTACGCAATACATCATCAATATTTCTTCTGAGATTGACCTATTGGTATGATTGTTTCTCTCCTCTAGTATCTTCTGATCATCCTCTGCTCTTCTCTAGATTCTGCATCTACCCACTCACACGTAAGACAATTTTTCTTGCTCTGATACCACTTGTTGAAGACCGAATCAGTGGGTCACAAAGATTGTATTTCCAGTGAGTTCGATCCTTAGACCTGTGGGTAATCCGGCCCACACATTAGTTGAATACAACTACTGACAACAACTAAATTCCATCAATCCCTTTTTCGACCTACACCTTGGATTACAATGCTTTTATTCTTCAGTCTCAAATCCTAACATTGACTTGCCCTCAATCACTAAACCACCAAGATAAATGCCCCTTCAACAATAATCAACACCCAATGTTCAAACTTTAAACCGCATGGGACCATCGCTCTCATACTAAAATGAATGACCGCATCTCCACCTTCACGATATTGTTTCCACAATGGATCATTGTTGATCCTTATAGTGATCAACGGTGGTTCTTCTCTTTGGTGGAATGAGACGCTTCCTAGTGAATTCAAACTTACAATTGTTACTCTCGGCCTCAACCTCACACTCACATGATTTCACTCGGTTCATGGATTTAACACAATAATACACAAATGACAAAAATAAACCAAGATACATTAAATATACACAGATTTTATTAGGTTGAGCTCGATATTACATAAGACAACCTCTTTGGCCCGACCACCATTTTTTCCTGATCTACGTTATGACTAGTTTCTCCTCTCTCAATTATGCTTATAGGATACATATAAACAATACAATAAGGATCAGATCATTGCATTCTGATATAACCTCCAATATCACTAACTATCCCTCAAAATAGGAATATCATAACAAACAATTAACAAACACCCTATCATTTACACAAAATATGAGGAAATTTGCCTCTTAGCCACGTTGCCTTCTTATGGAAGGATAGATATTTATAATTTGATTTGGGGGGCGGGGGGGTTGGTGCTCTTGCATCAGACTCCCAAGGTAGAAAATATTCATGATCTCATGATCATGTTATTCATTGTTGCTTCCATCTTCAACCTATGGTCTTGTTTTTCCTCACACATCACTCCATCATAACGTTGAGCTTCTCTTCATGTTCAATAGTGAGTTGCAACCAATCCTTTCTCTGTAGAAATCCTTTGCACCTACTACCCAATACCTCATCAATATTTCTCCTGAGCTTGACCTTTTGGTATCACTGGATATCTCCTCTAGAACCTTCTGAGCATCCTCTACTCTTCTCTAGCTTCTGCATCTACCCAGTCACACACAGGAAAACTTCCCTTCTCTGATACCACTTGATGAAGACCAAATCCAGGGTTCATAAAGATCGTATTTCCGGTGCGTTTGATCCTTGGACCTGTGGGTAATACAACCCACACATTAGTTGAATACAACTATTGACAACAACTAAACTCCATCAATCCCTTTTTTGACCAACACTTTGGATTACAACAGTGTTATTCTTCAGTATCAACTCTAAACATTGACTTGTCCTCAATCACTAAACCACCAAGATACATGCCCCTTCAACAATACTTGACACCCAACATTTAAAATTTAAACCACATGGGACCATCGATCTCATACTAAAATGAACGACTGGATCTCCTCTTTGGTGGAATATGACACTTCCTAGTGAATTAAAACTCAAAATTGTTTACTCACGGCCTCAACCTCACACTCACACTCTTTCACTCGATTCATGGATTTAACACAATAATACACACATGACAAAAGGAAACCAAGATACAATAAATATACACAGATTTTATTAGGTTGAGCTCGACATTACATGAGACTGCCTCTCTGGCTTGGCCGCCCTTTTAGCCTGATCTACATTACGATTGGCCTCTCCTCTCTCAATTACACTTGCAGGCTACATATAAAAAATACAATACAATAAGGATTGGATCATTACAGATTCAATCTAACCTCTAAAATCGCTAACTTTCCCTCAAAATAGGAATATCATAACAAACAATTAACAAAATATGAGGAAATATGCCTCTTAGCCACGTTGCCTTATTTTGGAAGGATCGAGATTTCAAATTTGGTTTAGGGGGTGGGTTGATGCTCCAACATCATCTATAACCATGGGTTAGACACGTCGGTCTATGTCAATTGGTTTACTAGGGATTCCATCCACAAATGTGGGGAAGCATCCCTTAGGTTTCTCCTTGAGGTTTTCCTTGGAAAAAATGTTTATTAGATATTCCTTCACCAACAAAAATAAATACTAGTATTCCTTCAACATAAAGTGTGCAATAGAAGACAAAAAGGGATAAGACAATAGAGAACAAAATTCAAGGCGATGCAAATAATTCTCAAGCATCAGAGATCCTTAGTAGAATGTAAAGTTGACAAGGTGACACAAATTCTCCCCAAGCATCACCTCCTCCCAAATATTGTAAATATTTACAACATAATATCAATGGGGGAATAATGGAATTCCATTGAAGGTGGATGCAACAAGAAATATACTAAAGGATGATCTTGGGAAAGGAATTTTTAAGAGAATGAGAACATTAACTGCAAATATATCCATGGAATGCACATTGATGTAGTGGAAGAAATTGTAGATAAATCTAAACAAGGAGTGTTTATGAGGTTGAATATTGAATAAACAAAAAGAATGGCCTTAACAATATGTTAAAACTAAGATAAGGGATTATCTTAAGTAGACATATTACAAACTTACCCAAAGATTAAAGTTGGGCAATCATTTAGATAGAATTAAGTTGTGTCATTTAGCTTAAAAAAAATAAGCATGGGAAGTATCGGTAACCAATCAAGAGAATAGAAGTGGGGAATGAAAGAGAGGAGAAAAAAACTTCTAAAATCATGTTATAGAAGAGCATCCAAAAATCTCTAGTTGTTCATGGGACTAAACAAGCTTGGTTGGAAGGTTACTATGCCAAATTTGTAAGTAGTTACGAACCAACTTTTAATATTGTATTTTTATTATTATCTTTTTGCAATATTTTAATATTTAATATTAATTTCACTCATTTATGTTATTTTTTTCAAAAATTATATTAATATTTAATATTATATTTGCAGAGGTTA
>JASDQU010013103.1:54647-76068 GCA_032191745.1 Picea mariana | reverse complement strand
ATTTTCTATTTCTTGCAGGGAGCATGCTATATGGAGGAGGGGCGCATCTACTAGAGGAGGGCGCATTTATTTCCTTCATTTGCTCACCGAGAGAGGAGGATTTGGAGTCTTGAGATGAGGTCAGTTGCATGAGGAGGCTAGAGTGAGGGCACATGCTTTCATGGAGAGAAATATCCAGCTTTGGTCTCTGTTATTTGATGGTGATCATATCTGCTAGGAGGAGGGTGCACCAGTGGAGTGGGTTGACAACTACCTAGTAACATATCTGCTTGGAGGAATCCAGTTTTGACAGTTTCAGTGGAGAGGCAACACAGGAGAGCACATTCACGTGGAGGGATTTCTTCATTGGGTCAAAGCAGAGCTAGAGCACTTCACTTCAATGCAGAGAGCAACAAAGGGAGAGGGCGCACCTGAGTTTGGGCACATGTCTCTTTGGATCTTGTGGCAAGGCTTGTGAGGAACTTTCTATGTATACAGGTTCCATTGTACTGTATTACTTGTTGTATATCTTGCTTTGATCATCATTATATATAGACATATATCCCGAACTGGTTTTCCCTAGGGGGGGTTTATCCAGGGTCATGTTGACCAAAAATACAAGTGTCAAATTTATGCATGTTTAGAAGTGTAGATCAACATTTTAAAGTTAAATATCTAGAGGTAGTGTTATGTGTTTTAAGTTATATTGCATGTGCTAACATTGAGATAAGAAAACACTTGCAAGGGCACCTTAAAAGAGCACTTAACCTTCAAAACATTGAGCAGAAAGTGGGATGACTATTTGTTGTCCTAAAACAACAAAAGAAGACAGCCATATAGTTGAAACTTAGAGACTCATATGTTTGTGCTTAGAGACTCATATGGATCTAAGTTTCAACTGTATGGCCATACAATTGAAACTTTGAGCTTTCATGGAGAGAATATCCATGGAGTTTTAGTTTCTATTTCTTAGAGGGAGCATGTTATATGGAGGAGGGGCACATTTATTTCCTTCATTTGATCACCAGGAGAGGAGGACTTGGAGCCTTGAGATGAGGTCAGTTGCATGAGGAGGCTAGAGTGAGGGCGCATGCTTTCATGGAGAGAGATATACAACTTTGGCCTCTGTTATTTTATGGTGATCAAGTCTGCTAGGAGGAGGGCGCACCAGTGGAGTGGGATGACTGTTTTCTATCCTAAAACAACAAAAGAAGATATCCATATAGTTGAAACTTAGATCCATACTAAGGTCAAGGAAAGACCTTAGGTGGCAGCCTCATAGGACCTCAAAAATTCTACATGGTATCAGAGCCAAAGGTGGCTTAGACTTGCTGATTTTGGGGCACTTTTGTAGGCAGTTTGGCGAGGTTTTATATCAGATTTGTTGGTTGTTTTGGACAACAAGTTTTCAGTCCAAAACACTGGGTAAAATTCAGATCTGAAGGTACCTCTCATTCAGTGCCAGTTGGACAACTCAGGGTAGATTTTGGACAGCCAGTTTACAGTGTTTATGGACAATTGTGGGCAGATTTGTCGGGCTGATTTTTGACACTTGTGGACAACCTCTTTTCACACCTGCATAGACATGAGTGAGGCTATAGAGTACGACCTCTTTTCACACCTACTGATTAGGAGTGAGGTCGTGGTTTCTCTTGCCTCTTTTCACACCTGTGTTGACAGGAGTGAGGCAACGTTCCTTTACATTGGGAGCATCAAAGTGAGTGTAGTTGGCAGACATGTCAGTATCTCAGATGCATGTGGAGGACAGGCTAGCCAGGTCTAGCAATTGGTCGCCTTGGAAGGAGAGGATGATCTTTGTCTTAGAGGACCTCGAGCTATGGGACATAGTCGAGGCAGTTGTTCCTCCCATTCCTGTCACTGCACCCGTCTTGATGGTACAGTTTAGGAGGAGGAATAACAAGGCAAAGATGATCATTTGTGATGCTGTGAGAGATCACATTATTCCCCACTTGACTGGGAAGACTTGTGCATACGAGATGTGGGCATCTCTGTGCAAGTTGTACGAGAACTCTAATGAGAACCGGAAGATGGTTCTTCATGACCGACTCAGGGGTATACACATGCTCAAGGATGAATCAATTACTTCATTCCTTGGTATATACACTTAGATCAGAGATGAGCTGGCAACCGTCAGAGAGGTTGAGAACCCTGACTCTTTGGTGAGGCAAGCTATGAATAGCTTCACCAAATCGCGGGGTCCATTTGTACGAGGCATTGTTGCCAGGGAGGTTATGCCTACATGGGAGAGGATGTGGGATGACTTCGTCCAGGATGAGATTAGGCTTGCAGCCGAGGCTTCTGGACAGTAGCAACAACAACAGTAGTCAGTTCCAGGTGTTGAGGACCTTTCTCTTTGGACAAAGGGAAAGAAGAAGATCGACCATGGAGGTCGAAATGGTCCCAATTTTGGGGCCCCACCACAGGGAGGAGAGAGCAACAACAACAATGGGCAGAGGAGAGACATGAACATAGTGAGATTCTTTGCTTGTGGAGAGATGGGTCACTATGCAGGACAATGTCCCAAGAAGAAGAAGAAGCAGGATGTGTCAGTAGCGACAACAGAGGAGATAGAGTTCAGTGATCAGTTTGCGAGAGAGTGTGCATTCGTGAATACCTTGTTTGCTATTACACCATCCAACATTAGATGGGGAGATAGAATTGATGAGGGTCGACTGACTCACGACAGTGATTCAGAGGGAGATGAGACTCGGTGTCCCTGGACATATTCAAAGTGGGTGAGTGGTCCACCCAATATAGCTATAGTTTCAGAGTAGCCGAGTAGACAGAGAGTTGGTGCTACAACTTCAGTGCATCAGAGGTTGATGAGGAGGAGCAACAGGGCACCATGGAGGCTTAAGCCTCACATAGCTTCTGAGATGGGCAGATCAGGTTCTAGATCCACTTCAGGTGGAGGTGACTTGGCGAGAGGCCAATTTCATGACTCTTGGTGAGGGACCAAGAGGGGGAGACTCTTGGTGAGATGCCAAGAGTATTGACTCTTGGTGAGATACCAAGAGTAGGAGGAAATCCTTGATGGGCGACCAAGGTGGAGATCTTCGGTGTAATGCCAAGATCTAGGTGGTCTTGGATAGATGGAGAGTCAATGCTATTTATAGATCATACAGATTGAGTAGATCTGTGTCAGAGTCCACTTTCAGTGATCAGGGCACAACCATACTCATCGAATATATGCCAGGAGGCAACCATGTCCACTGGAGGGACAATATTGGTTGTGACGAGCACTTTCCTCGGTAAGAGGGAGTGTTGAGATTTGGGTACCTTGGAAAGTGGTCCCCATGTTCTTATGAGTCTCTAAGCACAAAGGGGGAATACTTTTACCCTTGTACTTTATTTTATGATTCTAATTTCACTTTGACTTCGGAGATTTAAGTCAAAAGTGAAATATGTCACTTAAGTCATAAAGTAACAATTAATTCACAATGTGGGTGAATTAATAGACATAAAGCAACTAAGGAAAGTGGGTTTTCTTAGTGAGATTTTTGGATGAGATCTCACCCATTAATTAGACTTGGCTAGATCTAATCTAGGCCATTGATCTTTTAGGGCTTGGCAAAAGGAGGCTAAAGGAGGGTATAGTGTACTTTTGAGATTCATTCTTCACTTGTGGTTTTTAGATAAAAGAAGAGCGTGCATTTCTCAAAGAGGGAGAGGGCACACTTGATGAGGGTTTGAGAGAAACCCTTGAGAGCTTGAGGAGGAAGCTCTTGCTACTTTGAGCTTGCATGGAGAGAATATCCATGGAGTTTTAGCTTCTATTTCTTGGAGGGATCATGTTATATGGAGGAGGGGCGTATTTATTTCCTTCATTTGATCACCAGGAGAGGAGGACTTAGAGCCTTGAGATGAGGTTAGTTGCATGAGGAGGCTTGAGTGAGGGCGCATGCTTTAATGGAGAGAGATATCCAGCTTTGGCCTTTGTTATTTTACGGTGATCATGTCTGCTAGGAGGAGGGCGCACCAATGGAGTGGGATGACTATTTGCTATCCTAAAACAACAAGAGAAGACAACCATACAATTGAAACTTAGAGCCATACTAAGGTCAAGGACAGACCTTAGGTGGCAGCCTCATAGGACCTTAGAAATTCTACACTTTCATCTTCGTGCATCTTCTACCATATTTTGTCTTGCATAATTCTTCATCTACTCTTCCATTAAAATACCTAAGTAAAAAAACCTATGACACTAGATTGGAAAACTTAGTTGATGCACCAATGTAATGATTTTACATCACTTAAACTTGACTTGATATTTGACTTTGACTCACTTAAATTTGACTTTCACTTGACTTTCATTATGGCTTTACAAAGGCTTCATTATATAACAGTATCATTCAACTCACATTTGTATTTGACTTGAACTTAACTTTGCTTTGAATTTGAAGATTTGAGTAAACTTATACTTCAATTTTGACTCCATCTTTGACTTGACTTGAACTTAACTTAGCTTTGAATTTGAAGATTTGAGTAACTTCTACTTCAACTTTGACTCTATCTTTGACTTGTCTTGAATCCATTAACTTTGTCTTGAAAAATAACATAAAAAGAGTTTATATCATATACTTTACATGAATCTGTTGCCACTTACAACTCAACTTTGACTCTTTACCTTACATCAACACTCAAATTGAATTTTACCCCTTTGATTTGGGCTTTGACTCCTTTCTATTTATTGTGTTTCTTTCTTGAAAGTCACATGTTCAAATCGAGAGAAAAATAAGATCTCATACACCAATTTAGTCTTTAACTTGATTAGATTATTATTATTATTATTATTAAAATATAATAATAACTTAAGCAGTTGCTTCGAAGCCTATTGATGAGAACGCAAATGCCTACTTCAAGCCCTCTTGAAAGCCTACATCTAAACTAACACCAATAAGGAAAGCAAGCCATGGGATAAAAATACCGACTTTCTAGGGGGCAAGCCCCAGCCTTTCTCCCGTAGTTGCATTTGAACCAGTCGTTCAACAAAAAGGGGATATCTGCCAAGGCCTCCCGCTGAGTGGTTCACTTCTGCGGCATCAAACTGAATGGTATATCTCCAGATGTCCTTCCCAAAAATTCTCTTACAGTCCTCCACTGCAGTCAATTCTGTGAAAAGTCACATGCAAAAGGAAGGTGATCTGCAGCGCGTAATGCCAAAAACAAGCTGACTGTAAAAGAACGACGATATGTCTTCTTCAAGTACAGATAGAAATCACTTCGTTGTATATTTCATTGTTCTTGGGTATTTTTGCACTGGTCAATTCGCTCAGGGCTCTACTAGATCTCTAGATCTGGAAATTGAGAAAAAAATGCATTAAGGAGAAGAGAATACATGTTGATCTGTCAAAGCGATGTTATTCCTCCTCTCCTCCATTCATACGCCATACCGATTACGGGGAATTTCCTTCAAGCAAAAGGCTCCGGGAGCATAATATCTCCATCTTCCCTTACAAGAACATTTTTTCATCTGGTGTCTCCATACACAATTCCAAGCAAATGTAGATACTCCAAAACTAGAAGAACCCATGTTTACCATTGGCAAGCTATCTATCTTCTACACAAACAGTGATATTTCCTCCGGTGGGTGATTTCTCTCACAACTTGAGTCACCTCTAATGGAAGCATGCCGATCAACTCTTCTTCAAGCACACTATTCCAGCGACAAGAGATCTCAACATTTCAGCCACCCTTTACACCAACAGGGTTTTGAAGACACCAAAAGGAGTTTACAATTAAGGAAAATTTTCTTAGTTCATTCTATTCTATTGTGTATTTTCCATTTATATAGCTATAGATGACCATAACAACTTTGTATAGATATTTAGTTGAACCATATCCATAACTATCTTCAATAATATTTCCATGAATCACTCAATTTAATTATATAAAATCCTCATCCTAATTTCTCTATATGTCCCAATTCTTACTTTTGTACATATACAATTAAGCTTTGTCTAATATATTACATTTATGCAACCACATACTTTAAACATTTATATTCTCCAGTATGAATCTTATCACTTGGGGGAATATGATCTTTGATCTATTCATCTAATAAATAGGTGTTATAAAGAGGCATACATATAGGAGATAAAGGATATAAAAATGAGTGGGCACACCCAACTCAATACAAAGGTGGACAYAATAATTTGTTTGATGAATGTTGCCACCAAATTGTTCATCATTTGTGAGACTATAATATTGAACTYTCCATCCAAAATAGAAGTGCTAGAAGAAACATCATGTATARKAATCAACTYTAAGTTGCTCATCCCTTGAAAGGAAATAATCATTGAACTACTTGTCTCATAAAATAATGACACCACAAAATGTGTGTCAATTGGAAAACATTGTCACTAGATTGCTTATCCAATGGAGGAGGGATGGAAGACACATTGGCCACACTGCACATTCACTGGAAGAATAGTTCCACTAATTTGTTCATCTAAAGAAGTTTTGGAAGGAACATCTTGTAAGAGAGAAGAGATTGAAGTACCCAACTCTAATAAGATTAACCGTAGATGAAATGAAAGTAGGAAGACCAAGTCCATATATCTAAAAGAGCTCGTACACAACTAGGATTGCTCAAAACAACAAGGGAGTGGGTGAGTGAATTCCCAACACAAATACACCTGAGAGATAACAACTAAGAAGAAATCTTGAATAAAATCTAAGAGCTTGAACACAACTTAGAGGAATCAAATACAAGGGTGTGGGTGTGTAAATATTGAAAATAGATGCACCTAGAAGAGTGTGGTTCAAAAGGAAGATCAAATGCAAGATGGAAGTAGGTTCATAAATACCCACTCGCAAAGAGTTTCCATGGCCAAAATATAGAATATATGTGGCTAAACTACAAGTGAGAGTTCGTGTGTCGATAACCAACTTTAAAACATGGTAGACCATAGTCGAAAGTAAGTCATAGGGTTAATGAATATCCATCTAAACATAGGTTTGACCCTATGCACAACATTCTCCCTAAATATGGACAAGGGGCCAAGAAGAGGAAGCAATAGATTGCACCTTCCCCCCTTGACACTAAACATAACCCATCCAAAAATAGAACCTTCCTAAAACTCTATAGTGCCAATACTAGCCCGTTCCCTCAACCTAGTAAAGGGGACTTTTTGTTGAAGTTTGAAAGGAGATACTAATGTGTGATAGTCAACTAAAGGAGCACCAAGGACAACAATTTGTTGATGACACTAAAATGGGCACAAAGAGTAAATATAAGAGAAACCAAGATCATAATGGGGAAAAACAAGATCCATGTAAAACAATGAATGGTCATGCATATAATATGTCCAATAAGAACAAATAACATATTATGAAAGAAAAATATCCACATAGTTAAGTTGATCCACTAAGAGACGCTAAGAATCATTTGCAAAGTCATCAATAAAATAGAGTGGGACAGATCTTGAGAACATGTGAGTGGAAATCACATCAAAGGAGTTGAGAGAGGTCTTATTTTACAAACAAGTGGTCATAGGCTTGTTAAAGCCATTATGAATCACTATTATAAGCTTAGGAATAAGCCTCACATCAAGAACCAAAGCATCTAATAGAAAGGTATCAAACAATTTAATACAAAGGATGTCTCCAAATAAGGTGGTGTCAATACCAAGCATATTGTCTTTGAAATTGGGTACAACCCAATCTGTAATGTGCATTTCCATATGTGTGTCAAAGAAACAATCCATCCAATCCAACAAAAGGAAGTCTCCATGAAGACCTCAACAAAACTCATTGAAGGGGCCAAAAAGGTTTCCAAACCTTGCAATACAAGTTTTTTCCATAAAGACTAGTTCCACAACCCTTCAGGCAAATGCCACTAGTCAATTGTCTCACATATCACTTAAATAACCCAAAAAAATTCATAACCAAGCAATTCAATGGATCAAATACGAGAGGTGGTCCCTTAAGAGGCCCTAAATATGAAATTATAAACTCACAATTCCATAATGATAATGCCACCAACAAAAGCCACAGAAAAAACTTGAAAATGGGAAATATGACACAATACCAACAATGTTCCAAAACATAGCAATGAATTTTGGCGGAAACAAAGAGAAAAAGGAAAGGTTAAGGTCATCCAAGGAAATCCTTAGAAAGGTCTAGGTGGCAACATATGTAATAATTATCTTGCTTCCACTTGTGCTTCCTCCAAAGGGTGTCAATTTGTTGACTTTCTTTATTTTCCATGTTTATTTGGGGCTAAAGTAGTATTAGAAAGAATTCCTCTTATGTCACTTTGATCGTCCAAAGGAAGAGAGATGATCCACACCACATTGGAGTAGAACCAAGACCTCGTTTGATTCCTCATATTGATTATTTTATTGCTAGCATGGTGAAATCATGGCCAATTGGCTCAGAGATAGAGTGTGTTGCTTTAGAAGAAGAGCACTTATCTTCGAAAATAATCCCTCAAATTTCCTATAAAAAACAAAAAAACACCAAAAAATAGGAGGGCACTGATTATGGAGAGGGTAAAAATCCTTAAAAACACTAATGTCTTGAAACAGGGTTGAAAAATCCTTAGTTTCAACCATGAAGTAGCCCTAAAAATTGAAATATTTGATAAACAAGCAAGAAACAAGAAACAAGGACACTGCCCTGCAAAAGAAGGTGGATGTCGTCCCAAAGGAATGTTGAAAAACCCTAGTTTCAAACCTAAAACAACCCACCCTTGATCTAATACCATGTTAAATTGATAAAGAGGTTGCGGATCTATGGTGAACACTTCAACAAACATTAATCTAGCATAAACCTTGAACAAAAATATCACAAAAAGAGAAGTGAACCCATGGACAAGAGAACAAGATATATGGTGCCCTTAGGCAAAATAGTCAATCACTAATGAATCCAAGATGATTATACAAAAGACTCATAAGGTGTGTATTTATACACAAATTATGGGGTAAGGCATTTTCTGTCATAAGGGGGTTATGGGCCCACATAAATGCCTAGATTGCCCTTAGCTACCTAAAATAATAAAAAATAATGTTGTCTAGGTCAACTATTAAACCATATCCCTATAATCCAATAATGAATAATGAAAGCACTCATTCATATGTCAAGTAACTACAAGTGAATATTACCATCATTTCAACAAAAAAACTAATTAACATTCAAATAACACCAACCTTAAACACCCTATTTTTTTGTTTTATATATATATATATATATATATAACCACTAAGAAAGAAAAAGAAAACATATTTCTCCATTATTATCATAGCATTAGAACCTATAGCACTTTCCATGGTACCTACATAATGCTTAATATATCTTACTATGTTACTTTTAACTCATTATTTAATGTCCTTTAAATTTTGTACTAACATTTCTAGTACAAAATTGGGCTTAATTTATGTTATGCGCTGCGATAATATATATTAAAAAAATATAAAAAATATTTTAGATTACAATGATACTTTCGATTACAATGTATAGAGACACTGATACATTTTAAATCTTGTTTCAACAAAATTGAAGGTCAGGGCAATGCTTCTCCTATTGCAACAAATGCAATATTGAGATTACTAATTTAATTTGTGCTAATAATTATATGAATATATTTAACACAATAATGAAACTTTAGTATCTATAAATATTTTATTAGAAAATGAGAAACAAAATTGAAAATACATATATACATTTTTAACATCTTTTTTAAAATTAAACTTTACATATATAAACTTCAAACATCTTTGTAAATTTGAAGCATTATTCTTTTTTTATTGGAAAAAGCAAAATAGTACTACTATTCTAATAGTACTACAAGTTCAAATCCAGAGGGGGGTAGGGTATGTATACCTCTGTAGACTTTACCAGTCAAATCACTGGGCAGAGGGGGGTCCCTTGTCCCACAAACAAGGGGGTCTCATACACCAATTTGGTGTGGCTTGGCCATCACCTTAAAAATAGATTATTATTATTATTATAATATGAAAATATAATAAAAGTCAATGATATGGTTGGTTGATATCGACTACAAAGTGGAGCAAATGTTTGTCATGGATAGGTTTGATTTATTTGACTTTCGTGTTTAGTTTGGGCTTGAAAGAAAACATACATGCATTAAAAGTTTTTCATATCCACAACTATAAAGAGAGTATTATTAATTTTTTTTTTACTTAACTAATTTTTGAAATAATATTTACTTGTAGTTTAGTCTTAGTTTTATAGTGATATTTTGAATAAATATAATGAAATATTTGTGATAAATTATGTATTTGTAATAATGAAATAAAAATATTTACATTTTAATTTAATATAATTATAATTTAAAGCTCTTTTTTAGGAAATTGATTCTCAAGCTCTCATTTCCTTGATGTTAAAGCTCCCAAAAAACTCTCAAGTTCCCAAAAAAGTTTACAGTCAATTGGGAAACGAGTTTCAAAGATGTTGAAAATGTCTCTTATGTACAACTATGATAAAAAACCATACATATTATCTTAATATAAAAATAATCATTATGTTTGTCTATTTAAATTTGTTTCAATCTTTATTCACTTGTAATTAAGAGCTAGAAAAAAAATAAATTTCCCCTTGTGTTAAGAATACATTTTTGATAAAAAAAAAATATTTATTTATTATAATTAATTTTATATAGTAAATATTTTCA
The DNA here is from genome assembly GCA_032191745.1 of Picea mariana. Lineage (NCBI taxonomy): Eukaryota > Viridiplantae > Streptophyta > Pinopsida > Pinales > Pinaceae > Picea > Picea mariana. Next base: position 65,432 of record JASDQU010013103.1, on the reverse strand, counting down.
TATATATTATTGGTTTCCATGATATAATCAACATCATGTATTTATTATATGAGTAAATTTTAATGTGAATGTATATGGAAAAAGTGTTATTAGGTCCTTGGATCCTTGTGTAATGGTGAGCACAAGGACGATGATAAGGATGATCAAATGACGATGCAAGATTATGGTGGTGATTACAAGGATGATGATAAGGAACATGAGGATAAAAACAAGGATTAGGACGATACCAAAGATATGCACCAAAATGTGTGAAGCATATGATATGTGTGTTAATAACCAAGTTAATGATATTCTTATGATAAATAGCATGGTTTGACCCCTATCCATTCTCATGTGAATGTGCAACATCTAGGTGAAACAAATGTAAAGGTGTTGAGTTCATTCATTAATCTATGAGATGTACTTAATCTATCTTTAAGGAATCTCAATGTAAGTTATTGTTTAACATTTAAATCATATTATCCAAGTTAATACTATGTTTATATTTAATATTTTGGTTTGACAAAAGGGAAAGTCACTGGCATCAATGTCTAAATTCTTCAATGTCTAAATTCTCATTGTCTAAAACCAACAAAAGAGCATGCCTTCCTTTGATGTATACTAAATTGGTTCACTACTTACCCTATGGATCGGTTATTTATCATTAATGAACTATTTGTTAGATCAGAGCAATAAGAGTGATCATGAGCTAATCTCTTATATTTATATTATTTTTCATTATATATTTATTTAATTTTATGGATATTTTATTACTAATTATTGGACTATTTTGTAAACAATTATTTTACGAGATATATTTATGCTATAAAATATTTATACTATAATTATTTGGATAATTTATTATTAATTTTTTTATAAAATATTTATACTAAATTATTTGGATAATTTATTATTAATTTTTTTATAAGTTATTAGTTCTAATACTTTCTTATTTTAATTTTAATGAAAGCTATGGAAACTAATATAGTTCTTTGTTCACGACTTGCCTTATGGATCGGTTATTCATCATTAATGAACTATTTGTTAACGATCAGAGCAATAAAGTGATCGTGACTTAATCTAATCTCTTGATGTTTATATTATTCTTTACAAGACATCCATTTAACTTTATAGATATTATATTACTAATTATTATTGAACTATTTTGTAAACAATGATTTAATGAGATATATTTATAGTATAATTATTTTGATAATTTATTATTTATTTTTTTATAAGTTATTCATTTGTTAGTTTTAATATTTTTTTACTTTAATTTTAATGAAATTTATGCAATGAAAACTAATATAGTTCTTTGTTTTGATTTAAAGTAGTTATATTGGTTATAAAAAATTAATTCATGAAATCACATTTTATTAGTGATTAGTTTTTGGTAATGTTTAAAATATCAAAATTAAAAATTAATATTTTTTTAGTGAAATAAAATTATTTATAAGTAAAGTTAAATATATGGAAGATGATGTTTGTTGAGAGCATCAAAGATTTCAAGTCTAAATATGGAGGTTAGGGTTTACTCAAGTCGTCTATTTTATTTTCCCTTAAGTATCACTAAGGCCCCACTCTTTGTGACTATACTCATGTCTACTTTCATATTTATTGGTTGTTAGAGCTTATGGATATTTCATGTTGCCCTTCTTGTGAACTAAGGTGAATTTAAGCTACTTGTGGCCACCTATGGAGGTATTTTTTGTTGGCGAAGCAATGAGTATGTGTCTTTATTTATTTCTTGGGCTTGGGTGCTAGTGGTGGACTTTGTAACCGTATCTATCTTTGGAGTTTTTTCTATTTCCCCCTCAATTCGAGGGTTAGTCAGCATTGGTGGTTTTTGTTTATGGTGGTGCCTACTAGCTTTAGCTCTAGTTTCTTGATGGTTCATGCTCCTTCGTCCAATGGTGTCTACTTCATTGAGGCAGTTCATCTTGACCCACAAGTCCTAGAGAAATGTGGCCAGCTAGTGAATCGAGATTAGTTGTCATGGTTTCTACCTTATTTCTTAGTGTTTTTGTAGATCCTCCTAGGGGTTCTGACTCCTTTGGACCATTGTGTGCCTTGTCTTTGATGGTTTTTGGTCTAGGTTATATTTTTTGAATCTTTCTCACTTTGCATAGAGTTTGTCTGTAGCTCGATGGCGACACTTGATTGCTTTGTCACTTGAATAATCTGTGACTCCCAAGTCACTCGCCCCCATTTGTGTTATGGTACTTGGGTTTTTATGAGTAGTTGTTTCGTATCAGTGAAGGCAGAATCTTTTATGCTCGACATTTTGAAAGCTTCTTGGTGGCACTTGAGTTTAAAGGCTTCTTGGTGGCACTTAAGGTTCTCTTCAATTAGTGTTGTGTTTTTACATCCAAGTATTCACTGTTTACACTTCAATGTTTTTGCTTTATTGGCTAAACTACTTGTTGCTCCCTTTTTGGTTTAATGTCCTTAAACACGTGCTAAATGTAATGTCACCATTTCTTTTTAAAACAAATATATTACAACCTTTTCCTTTGAAAATAATAATAATAAGATATAGATATAGATACATATATGGAAGATGATGTCCTCATCTCCCATTTATTTGTTTGGCCTAATTAAATTATTTGGGTGTAGTTCCAACTACAATTAAGACCCAATAAATGACTTAAGAAGTAAAAACATTTGGGCATTAATGTGGTCATAATTGAAACCTAAAATTTGAATTAGATGGTAACATGATTGTATTTGCGACCCTTTATCGACTCTACTTGGGATGTTACTATAGATGCAATAGTAGCCCCTTATGGATATTACCTAGTATTTTACAAGGAACACTAATACTGGTGTAACTCTGGTTGTAAGGAACTACTTATTTGGACATTTTTTATTACACTTTGGATGTTTCATTGGTTGCAAGTGTGGACATTTAGTAAGTTGTGAACTTGGGTATTTCCTGGGTCTCATTATGGATGTTTCTAGTGTCTCAATTCGGGACATTTCTCGAGTTACAATAGAGATTATGTGGATGTTTCTTCACTAATGTGTAAATTAATATGGTCTCTTGCAACTCTAATCACTATTAATTAATTTCACACAATGACCCAAATTAGCACTAAAACAGTGACCAATTCATATTTTTTTGCAAAAATTGGGAAATTTGAAACTACATTATTTTGGTTACAATTTGTCCAAGATGTTGTTGTGTATTAACCAAGTTTTGATTTCTACCATTTTCTTCAGTTGGACCCCTTATTGGTTCACTCTTGGTTCATTATTTCCTCTGATCTTAGTTGCTCCAAATATTTAAGTTTATGGTTAAGATCAATAGGTGCATACAAACTTGTAACTATTCCTCTTACCTCTTCATAACAAGAGATAATTTTTCTTAAAATCCAACGTCACTCTCCCTGCTCGTTCTTTAACTTTAGCTTCATAGGGTTACATAATATTCTAATTCAACCTATAAAATGTAGGCTACCATGTGCAATGCATTTCGACCCTTACAAACTTTTTATGCATATTACTCCATTGCTTTTATGTTACATTCGGTTTCTTGGAGAAAACATAGATCTACTTTTTCCATTGAGATCTTGTCCTTCTGTAATCTTATTTTCCTTGATACAATATACATTGAGGATTTGGGAGGTTGTTTTAGAGATAACACTACTTTTTTGTTCTTGTTTTCCCTGAGTTGATTAGGAGCTCCTCTTCTTCCTTCAACTTTCCCTGATTGGGCTTCATGCTCCTTTTGTAAAATTTGTTTTATGGGTCTTCTTGGGGTTTGATTTGATGCTTAATGATTTAATTGTGTTTATACATGTTTTGGTTGTGTTTGATTTATCTTTCCCCTTTTATATGCTAGGTTGCAGATTTTTTAGATCTTCATCAGGTAAGGCCAAAAAGGATTCTCATACTCGATTGCTCACAAATCCCAATAGGATTTCTGCATCCCTTGGCAACTTTGCAAAGTTCTATATTTGAATCATATTTCCCCTATGCTACTTCTTGTTGAGATTGGGCTGCTCCTATACCTGAAATTTCTTCATTACCCATAGTTTGATTGAGTTGTCCCTTGCCTACTATTTCCTTATCATGGCTTCTAATTTCCTTCTCTTAATCTCTTGTTTCTCCACCTCCCCAACTTGGTTCTCTTACCTTTAATCCAATGTTTTGATCATTTCCTTTACTATGGGTTGTTGTTCCATGTCCTATGCTATGATTGGTGGTTCTATTGGCAATTTTGTTGGTTCGTAGGGATTAGTTTGCTCTCTGGTTTTCTCTATCTAATTATGGTTCTACTATTTTGGGCATTTTACTCCAATCAGATTTCAACATTTTGTTGCTTAGTTTCTCCATTCTTGYCTCCTAAAATAAGATTCCAAATTGATCTAGAGATCCTTCGTGCATTATTTGTTTTTCCCTCACCTATTTTATGTCRCGTGTTCTTTTTTTTTTTGAAGTTGTATGAATTCCTCTAGTTTTCCTATGTTGATTGAATAACTCACATCGAATGTCCATGTACAGRGCATGTCAACCACTAAACAAAATTGGTCRACATTTTTTGAGATGTGRGTTTTACATTGCCTTGTTCAAATGACAATTTGGTCACTCTCCAAAGTTCAAACAATCCTTCCAATTACAGATGGCTTAAACACAATTCCTTTAGACTCCACCATTGCTTCCTTGTCAAACAAGGGGGAAGACRGGTTCCCTTAGGTTGAGAAGCCAAGGGCCCTGGGCCTTGCAAAAATATACAACAAACCCTCCTTCACATGATGCCCAAAATCTTAGCTCTTCCCTTCAAACATATGAAATTTCCCAAAATACATTCTTTAACTAATTTTTGTTGCCATTTTATCTTTTGTGCAGACGACGGAATTTTTTTACCTCTCATACATGTGACAAAAAAACATGTTTCACACACACCTATGTTTACTTTCTCTGATTTACAAAAGGCCTGTAAGAGAAATTTTATTTCCTTCTGCGTTCTACTTATGCAGAGACTGAATATGTCTTAATTCAACATCAACAAAATTATATCAATGCTGCAAATTAAAATCCTTTTAAATCGCTACCTTTGTTTAACCATGCTTTTACACAATCTATGCCAATATTTATAACGAGAAGGAAAGCATATGACCATATTCTTTGTTCTCAACTTTCATGACAAAACCCAGATCTGGTCGATTCAATCTTACCAGGGAACAATTTTGACAGTCAATCAGTGAACTGATGCAATTCGTCCTTTCAAACTTACATGCCATGGTTTATTGATTGGTTTTTTTATGCTATAGGCACACGACTTTCCTCCAACTCACGTTTGTGCTCGGATCATAAAAACATAGTAACAAAATGCAAAATAAAATCAGTAAATTCACTCAACACATACCCACGATTATAATGAAGCATTACTTAGCCATAACGTTATAGGCTCGCTAGATTTCTTTGACTAACGATCCTCTTCGAGTCTGATAATGAAATGAATGACCAGTTCACACGATCCTTCCTCAGTTCAATGATTTCCCATTGCATTCATCCATAACGCAATCCAACACCAAGATTCTCCACATCTTTGTCTATCACTCGAGAAGTTATCATTCTCGATCAAATAGTCAAAAATTTAATTTGATTGCATTGAAAGGTTAACTACCAATGCTAATTTAAGCTCTAAATCCTTGCAGTCACAGGGATTTGGAAAAGGAGAACTATGAAATTAATTTCAATACCATTCCATTTCTATTCAACTATGTTACTGCCCATTCCAATTTTTACAGAGCTCAAATTGCATTTATATGCACAGTGAGGCGATTTGATCATGATCCACAAAGGATGGATCAAATCACTTATTTTTAGGGGGAAATCACATATAATCCCTAAATCTTCTAGCTGCTCAATCGACCTACTCAAGATAACATTTACAAATCAATTTGGGATAACAAATCCCTTATTTGTGAACTAACTCTTTCAGAATCCAAAACGAATTCAAATTGTAATTAGGGGAACCCACTCCCTTTAGTAAATGTTTGTTTGACCTTCTAGAGGTCAATATTTTGAGGAGATGCTCCTACATCATACTCTCAAGGAACAATTTTGTTCATGAACTTTACTACCATGCTTATGAATTTCTTCCACATTCATCCAAGTGGCATCTTCTATTGGAAGACCCTTCCATTTCACCAGATATTCATAATACTCTTTGTTCCTAGTCTTTTTAATATCCTTCTTTTCCAAGAGTGTTTCTATCTGCAAAGGTTTAGATGTAGGTCATTGTTGTTGTCAATGCTTTGTCTACTCATTCATATTTTCAGGTGCAACAGCTGAACTGTTTTCTTCACTTTCCTTGTAGGGATATAGGTTTGCAACATTGAAAATAGGGAAATACCAATGTCTAGTGGAATCTCCAATTCATATGCATTTGTAGAGAATTTCCTTAGGACTCTACCAGGTCCAATTTTCTTTGGCTTCAACTTGTTATATTCTCCCTTTGGAAATCTTCTCTTCCTCATGTTTTCCAGCACTAAATCTCCCACTTCAAAGTTTACTTCCATTCTCCTCAAATCTACTCTTTGTTTGTATTTTCTATTACTTTCTTGCAACTAGTATTTTATTTGATCATGTAGCTTCTCCATTGCTATAGGAAAATCTTCTCCATCAACACTTCTCATTTCAACTTTTCCCAAACTCCTAAACTCATAGATTCCCCCGAGCTGCATGCCATACAATATTTGAAAAACACTTAATCATGTACTCATGTTTGGGGAGTCATTAAAGGAAAACTCATCCTTTGCAAGGGCTTGATCCCACTGCTTTGGAATTTCACTTATGAAGCTCCTCGAATGTTTCCCAAGCTTTTGTTTACTACCTCAGTTTGTCCATATGTCTGAGGGTGATAGGTTAAGCTAAAACTCAGACTTGTTCCCAACTTTTTCCATAGAGTTCTCTAGAAATATCCCACAAATCTGGTGTATATGTCTGAGACTATGCTTTTGGGCAGCCCATGTAGCCTCACAACTTCCTTAAAAAATAAATTTGCCACATGAGTGGCATCACTTGTTTTAAAACAGGGTATAAAGTGAGCCATTTTTTTAAATATGTCCACAATGACCAGAATTGAATCATGACCTCTTTGGGTCTTGGGTAAACCCAAAAAAAAATCCATGTTGAATGAGTTCCAAGATCTACTTGGAACTGGAAAATGTTGATACAAACCTACATTTTGACTTCTTCCCTTTGTATGTTGACAAACTTTGCACTTCTCCCCAAATTTCTTGACATCAATTCTCATACCTAGCCAATATTAAAAATACCTTGATTGAGCATAATTCTTGTCATGTCCAAAGTGCCCAACTGATCATCCACTATGCTTTTCTTGTAACAAATTTTCCTTCATAGAGCACTTTGGAATACATAGCTAACTGCCTTTAAACAACAATCCTTGCCACATATAATCCAACCATGGAATTCTATCTCTATTGATTGGGTTGTCACATGCTTCATAAGATTCACTGAAATCAGGATAATCTCTATACATTTCCTTTAAGTGATCAAATCCTAAAACAATGACTTGGGATTCCTGCAAAACCAAATTCCTCTTACTCAAAGCATCTGCAATTTTGTTAGCTTGGCCACTTATATTCTTTAGAACAAAAGTGAAACTTTGCAAAAATTCAATCCATTTGACACGCTTCTAATTTAGTTTTGTTTGATGAGTTATAAATTTTAATGTATGGTTGTCTGAACATAAAATAAAATCTTTAGGCATTAAAAAATGCCTCTGCTTCTTCAAGACTTGCACCACTGCATAAAATTCATTTACATAAGAGGATATTTTTGTTTTGCTTCATTCAAATTCTCACTGAAGTAGGCCATTGGTTTATCTTCTTGACTTAAAAAAATGCCTATTGTCATGCCACTTGCATCACACTTGACCTGAAAAAGCTTGTTAAAGTTTGGCAATGTCAAAATGGGTTGTTCGGTTATTTTATTCTTGAGTAACTGGAATCCATTTTCAATTGTTATCCATTAAAATGGTTGTTTGTCCTTCTTGATTGTCTCCACAATTGGAGCACATATCCCACTGAAATTCCTAATAAACTTTCTATAAAAACTTTTTAAACCATGAAAACTTCCTACCTCAAATATATACCTTGGAGAAGGCTAATTTGTGATAGCCTTAAACTTTTCTGGGTCCATCTTCATCCCATATTTTGATATCAGAAAACCCAAGTACACTAATTTTGTCTTTATAAAAATCTTCATTTTCGAATTGATTAGTAGCTTCTCATTCTGCAATTTACTCAAAATCAATCTCAAATCATTGAGGTGTTCTTCTCTAGATTGACTAAAAATCAAAATATCATCAAGATAGACTATGACAAACTTTCCAATGAATTCCTTAAGAACCTCATTCATCAATCTCATGAATGTGCTAGGTGCATTTGTCAACCCAAAAGGCATGACCAACCATTCATACAGTTCATTATTTGTTTTAAATGTAGTTTTCCATTTATCACCCTCCCTTATCCTAATTCGATGATAACCGCTCTTTAGATTTATCTTTGAAATATACTTTGCACCACTCAAATAATCCATTAAATCATCCATCTAGGGTAAAGGAAATATGTACATGATTGTAATTTTGTTGATGGCTCTAGAATCTGTGCACATTCTTCAATTGTCATCCTTCTTTGGACTTAAAACTGTCAGCACAACACATGGGCTTAAACACTCTTCAAACAATCCTTTGTCCAACAACCCTTGATCCTAATTTCTATTTTCTTCGTCCTCTTTGGGAGTCATCTTGTATGCTACTTTATTTGGTAAAATTGCTCCAGGAATAACATCTATGTGATGAATTACACTTCTTACTTATGGTAATTAATTAGATAAGTCATCTACAACTATATCAACAAACTCATCTAGCATCCTCTGAATTTTTACAAGCAAATCGATTAAATTTGTGTTTGCAAGAACTACTTTTGGTTTGCCAATCAAAGCAAAGCTTACCTCTTCTTTAATTTGTTGCAAAAATTCGTTGCCACTAACCATCAACACTTTAGGGCTGTCATGTTCTATCGCTCCTTCACTCTTTCACTACTACATATTGAAAAAATTGCAACGACCACTTGCGACGAAAGTACTCTTTCGTCGCAACATGCAAGAGAAAAAGTTCATTTTTTCTAAATCAATCTCGTATTCATCGCTATCGCAACGACTTTAGTTTAACTAAATTATTATGGTCAATGTTCGTCGCAAGAGCGACGACTGTATTTGTCTGTCGTAAGAGTGATGACTTACCTAACCTTAAAATTGACCTAAAATAAATAGGTAAAAAAGAATAAATATTTTTAGTTCACGTTCGTCACAATTGCGACGATAGTGACCTAAAATTGGACTATAAATATTTGATGATTTAAAGATGTTGCGACAATCTTGCTATAACAACGACGGTTTCAAAAGGGTATTTTTGTGTGGAAGAATGTCGCAGAATGTTGTTAGAGGTGGGGAAAAAAGTAAAGCGGGTGAAAAGGGTGATGGTAGATGTTATTGCCCTTGTAAAAAATGTTGCCTCAGACGTCCCGTAAGATTTTTAATAGCAACAACTACAAAACATTGTAGGAAATATGGTCACATTGATGGCGAATCGAATGAATATCGTCCCATGGTAATTAGCTATATATTCATTATCATTTTTTATTTTGTCAATTTTATATAAAATTATATATATATGTATATATATTGTTTGAATGTTTGTTATAGTATACACTAATTTTGCATGATTGTTTGTAATTATAAAATTAGAATTTCCCTCTAACTTTCCGCAGAATATTACACCAAGTATCAGTAGAAATGATGTTGTACAAGTTGAGGAACATCATTATGACCAAGCAAATGAGGATCTCATGGAAGAAGATGATGGGACAAATCAAGTTAATGATCCCATGGAAGAAGATGATGGGACAAATAAAATGATCCAAGATTTGTTTTCGCAGCCGAATGAGGATGGGGAAAATGCCGGTATTTATGATGAACCTCTATTAGAAAAGGAAAATAAACAACTTTATGAAGGATCAAAAGCAAATCTTCTCTCCGCTACATTGTTGCTAGTGAACTTAAAGGTTATGAATAATTTTTTGAACACTTGTATGACATAGATACTAAGGTATGTAATATGTTTCATCTCATATTATACATAAATGTTGATTTTTTTATATTTGTTTTAGTGTTAATTAATGTGTAAAATAAGAATGCAATTTTTACGATTAATATTTTTACATTAACTAGTTGTTTGTTATGTTGTAGATTGTTAGGTGAATTTTTGTTACCATCGTCAAATATTTTACCTCGCACATATCGAGGTTTGCATGCCATTATGAAAGACATTGGAATGGCTTATCAAACTATAGATGCATGTCCTAATGACCATATTATATATTATGGACAACATGATTCGAAAATCGAATGTCCGCAATGTCTTATTAGTAGATATCAAATCGATCAAGTAACAAAAAGGGTGCCTGGAAAGGTTCTTTTTCATATTCCCATAATTCCACGTTTGCAGTGATTGTTCATGTATGAAAGCATAGCACAATTTATGGATTACCATGCACGTAACAGAAGTGGAGATGGTGTTCTTTGAATGCCTGCTGATGGTTCTGCATTTAGGGAAATTGAGGAAAAATGGGCAGATTTCAAAGATGAACCTCGTAATGTTAGGCTTTCATTGGCAGCTGACGGTGTTAATCCATTCGGAGAGCTTAGGTCTATTTACTCAGTGTGGCCTATTTTTGTTATCAACAATAACATTCCTCCTTGGATGTCAAT
>JASDQU010013103.1:29560-43021 GCA_032191745.1 Picea mariana | reverse complement strand
GAAACCATAAACCCTATTTTTCATATGTTCTAGTAGATATGTTAATGATTCCAAGTTTCATATTTGTATTTGACTGAAGGTCCAACTAGCTTGCAAAGTATCAAATTGAGATTTCAAGTTGATAAACCAAATATGAAATGAATCCAAGCATCATTTGATATCGTTGCAAGAGAGATGAATGTAAATAATCTTGCGACGAATTTGCTATATTATCGATGAAAAAAGTTCATTGATAGTATAGCTAACTCGTCACAAGAATATTGTGTCTAATTTGAATTGTGTTACATGGTTTTCAAGGAGTGTAGGGCTTATATTATGGTGCAATGTAGTATATTCTATAAGAACAATCTCTATGCCAAACCTCAAAATGGATAGTATCATATCTTGTTCATAAGACAAATATTCTTGGTATGTTTCCTTTGTGGATATGGTGGCTCAAGCCCTCAGTACACATGATGCCAAACAATGAAATGTAACAATTTTACTATTGAATGATATTGTTGTGTCACCCATGGTTAAGGAAATAAATTAAGGTTCTTAGGTCCTATTTGAATCTTCTTAGCATTAAGTGTGATTATAATTTTTGTGGTTAGTGGCTAAAATAATTATAACGGTTAGGGGTTGTATTTCCTAGAGATTATATTGGTTATAAGGGTTAGTAGTGAGAATGCTTGGGATCAAAAGTAACATATTTTATAGGTTAGGATTGATATGGTTTATAATTGTTAGAGTTACAAAGGTTAAATGGGTTATGGGTTTTAGAATTTCCATTTTGGGGGTAATATCAATAATAGTGATCAAGGGTTATAATCATTACAAATTAAGGGTTAGAATGAATATATTGACTACAGTTTTTTTTGTTAGGGATTGGGGTTCATGAGTTATCATAGATTGTAGTTTTAGGATGAGAGGTCACATTTATTTCAATTTATGTATTATAAGGGTTATACTAATTAATGTAATATGGGTGAGGGTTTGTAGGGGTTTGAGAATAGGGTTTATCCATTATAAAGGTTATAAGAGTTAAAGGTTAATGGTTATATGGGTTAGGGGTTTTGGTAGTTAAGCGTATTAAGATTTAAAGGCTGGATCAAGGCTATTCAGACTATATTGGTTTAGAATTGTGCTCTATAGGGTTTAAGATTGGTGTTTATAGGGGTTAGGTATGGATATAATTAAGGGTTAAGTGTTATAGATGATAAGGCTTATAATGTTATGAACTAAAGTGGTTATATGGTTTGAGGCTTATAAGGATTAATGTTTATGAGATATATGGATTAGGTGCTTAGGGGTAATAAGTTAGGATTTTCTTGTTTGGGGTTTACATCATAGAGGTTAGTGATTAGGGGTAATAGAGGTAATAGAATAGTACTAATAATGGATAGATGTTATAGCTAATGTACACGTTCAAGGTTATAAGGGTTAAATATTAGGGTTAAATTTTCAAGGGTTTAGGGATTGGGGATTTTTAAAATTTAATAGGGAATATAAGGGTTCAAGGTTACAAAGGTTAAAAATTAGGGCTTGGTAGTATGGGTTATTGTTTGTAGAATTTATAGTGGTTATAGATTATCCAAGATAGGAGAAAGGGATTATAGTCATTATAGGTGTTAGGGATAATGAGTTTTATGGGTTTGGGTCTCATAGAGTTTAGGGGATAGAGGGTATATAATGGTTAGGGTAATATGTTTATAAATTAGAGTTATAGGGGTTAGGTATTTGAGTTTATAATGTCATGGTTTGGACATTAGAAACTAAATGTGTTTTAGGTTATAAAGGTTATGGGTTTATGGATTCATGGATAAGTCTATATAGTTATTAATTGACGAGGCTAATATTTGTTAAGGCATATAAGGGTTAGGGATTAAGGTCACTATGGTATGTGGGTTCATAGCGATTATGGGTTATAAGGGTTAGTTGCTAATGGTTATGGGGGTTATGGGTAAGGGGTTAATGGACTTAGGGGATACCATTATAAGGTTTAGTGGTCATACATTTCAGTGCTTAGGGGTTAGAGGGATATAGGAGTTGGAGTAGTTATAGGTAATATGTTTCAAAATTAGAATTGTATGCGTTAGATATTATGGTTATAAGGTTTATGCTTGGACATTATGGATTAATAGTAGTGAGGGTTTATAGGGGTTTCAGAATAGGGTTTATCTATTATAAATGTTACAAGAGTTAAAGGTTAATGAATATATGAGTTAAGGGTTATGTTAGTTAATCTCATTAGGAGTTACAAGTCCGATAAAGGTTACATTGGTTTAGAATTGTGCTTTATAAGGATTAGGGGTTAATGTTTATAGGGGTTAGGTATAGTGAGAATTAAGGGTTAGGTGTTAGGGATGATAAGGGTTATAGTGTTATGGAGTAAAGTGGTTATATGGTTTGAGTATTATAAGGATTAATGTTTATAGTTGATAATCCTTATAATTGTTATGGAATGTAAGGGTTAGGGATTATTTTTTATAGAGGTTAATGATGAAACATGTGAAACAACTTATAATGGTTATGGATCATATCAATTACATGTGCTAGGGATAAGGGGTTATAAGAGTTCGAGGTTAGAGATTACAAGGGTTACCAGTTATATAATTTAGGGATTAAGGTTTATTGGGGACAAGGGTTAGGGTACTTGCTTGGTAGCGACTGAAAATTAAATTGGTTATGATATAATGTTCAAGAGTTATAAAGATTATGAGATAGGGCCATAGGGATTAGGTGTGAAATATATTAGAGGGTTTAGTGGTTTGTTATTACCCTATGGATAATATGAGGATGCATATTGGTGCTGGAAGTTAGGGGTTTTAGTTGACTAAGGGTTTGGGTGATGGAAGTTAGGGGTTTTAATGACTCATGCACCCCATAGGATATCTGGTGAATTGACGATGCATGTAGAGAAAGTCCTTTCTATGACCTATTGTGGGTGGGTCTAGATTTTATTGATGGTGCTAAAGCACCAAATCACCCCCTATCACAATTAATAATGGTGGAATTGTGCCTTTGGGATAGTACTATGTGTTTTATTTCAAGAACATACCCATGCTTCAACCACATGTCAATATCTGAAATGGAGGTCATAAGGTACTAAGTCTGTAATGGTGGGGTCAGTTGTTAAGATGATGGGGAGGTAGGGTTTAAGGGAATGTGTTTCACCTTTATTTTTTCACACATTGGATCAACTCATGATACATATTGGATGAACTACCAGGGCAACTTATAGCTAACCCAACTACCAATTGGATGAACAAGGGGCTCAGACAATACATATAGATGCATTGAACAAAACTAATATTTCTATAGTTTGACTCCCATATTCCACTTGAAGGCCAAAGATATAATTTAGAGGCATTGTCTCATGGTTTCAGGCCTTGTTCATGGTCCATGAGCCAAATAAGTTTCATTTATGGTCTAAATATTTAAATTTCCTCCCTTGAACATTCATTGCCTTAAGACCCACCCTTGTTGTGCAATTAATATCTATAATATCTTACTCAAAGGGAAAATGTTTCTCGTAGATGCCCTTTGTGGTGGTTTAAGGACTTTCTCATGACCCTCAAACCCTATAAGATTCATTTAGGACTAAGGTACTTATTTTTCTCCCATGAACATGGTCAAATCCATGAGACCCATCCTTAGTGCACAAAATCTCATAATGGTGCACTCCATATGCCACTTTGACGTCAAATATCACCTCTAAAGGGCCCTTTAATGGAAATGATCCTATACTAATGTATGCCATTAGATTGGTGAAGGTGGGATCTAGAAGAGATTTGGTGAAGATATCTACTTTTTGGTCTACTAAAGGAACAAATATTGGCACAAGCTGTCCTTGAGCATGAGGTTGCCAAATTTAGTGCATCCAAATATCCATGTGTTTTGTATTGTGATGATTCATTGGATTATGAATAAGCTCAGTGGTACTTTGATTGTCACAAAGGTGGAATGAGTTTGTGGAGGAAGACCAAGTTGATCAAGAATCATCTGTATCCAGGGAAGATGCTTCCTGACATGAACTTCACTAGCATAGTTGTCTTTAGTGGAGAAGAGAATAACAACTTGTTTCTTCTTATAAAACTAACAAATTGGTCCAGGGACAAGATAAAACAAGTAGCCCAAGGTAGATATTCTCTCATCAAGATCGCTAACCTAGTGGGCATTGAAAAATACAAGGAGGCAGATATGAGTACCATCGGGCATGGATGGTACTCGGTTCTCCATCCACAAAGGCAAACAAAGACCCCACCTAGCTGCCAAATGAAAAAGATATAGACACCACAAAGACACAAAATACCACAAAGAAACGGCCTATAACAAGAGATGTGATGACCCCACCAAAGAGCCACAGAGACAAAGAGCGACAAAGAAGTGAACTACACCAACAATGACTTCCATTCCGGTAAATTTTCCTCACTCTGTCCTTTTCAAAATTTTCATTCTAAAAAGTCTAGGGAACACTTGCATCATCGTTTGAATGATATATTCTATATATTCGATCTAGGGCACCATGTTTGAATTAGATATTATGCATATTTGAGTTAGGGCATATTCGAATTTGAACTTTTGTTCCTAGGGTTTTCCTGGTCACAATGTTATCAGGGGGATAACATGAAATCTATGCCAACCATCTAAAACACTTCAAGAATCCATCTAAAATACCATAACTACAAATTGGGCAATCAAACAGTGTGAAATTTCCTACAGTCCAAGTGATTTTCAAAATTCCACACTCAGGAATTCATATAAACTACTTTATTATACATATTATGAATTGATTAGCTTATCTATTGATAAATCCAAGGAATGCGCCTCTAGTAATAATTAATAAGCCATGCTAGGAGTTCAAATCCACCAGTGATAACAAAGGATATCAAATTGTGTTTTCAATTTTGAAATCAAACTATTCTTCTCCTGCGCAATGGCATCATCAAGGAGAATAATAGTAGAATAAAGTAGATTAGAAGTAAAAAAAGGCTAATAGATAGGTTATCTTTAACCAAAAACAATTTTCTTGTTCATATATATAGGTTTAAATATGAAGGGTTGTACATGAGTTCCCATGCTCATAGAAGTAAAAAAATGCTAATAGATAGGTTATCTTTAACCAAAATTAATTTTCTTGTTCATATTTATAGGTTTAAATATGAAGGGTTGTACATGAGTTCCCATGCTCACGTATTGGTATTTGATGCCAAAAGTACACAATGGTGTGTTGGTTATTAGTTTGGGAAACAAAGCACAAGTTTTCCCCACACTAGAAATTCCCACAACAATATATACAAGTTGTAAGTTTAATATTCCAATGAATTTGTAAGCATGAGATCATTGAAATGACTCTTGTACTTGTTAGTGAGCTAACCAAATTATGTGAGAGCTATAATATGGTTTACACAAAAATTACTCAAATGATTATACTACAATCAGCATATCATGAATGGATGAAAATGTTGGGGAAGTGCCTTGTCTTTTCAGATTTGGGTTCAAGATCCTATTACTCTCAATGCCAACTAAATAAACAGGTATATGTTTATCAATTTGCAACTCTCAAAATCTGTTGTGATAACACATAGAACCAATGGTAATTTGCATGTTCATCTCTATAGGTTTAAATATGAAGAGTTGTGCATGAGTTCCCATGCCCATGCTTTGGTATTTAATTCCAAAAGTACACAATGGTGTGTTGGTTATTAGCTTGGGAAAAAAATCACAATTTTTTCCCACACTAACAAATTCCACAACAATATATATGAGTTGTAAGTTTAATATTCCAACGAATTTATAAGCATGAGATCAGTGGAATGACACATGTACTAGATAGTGAGATAACCAAATGATTTGAGATCTATAGTATGGTTTGCACAAACATTACTCTAATGAATATACCACAACCAACATACCAAGAATGGATGAAAATTTTGTGCAAGTGCCTTATCCTTTTCAGATTTGGGTCCACGATTTGATTACTTGCAATGACAACTAAATAAACATTCCTATGTTTACCAATTTGTAGCTCTAAAAATATATTATGACAACACATAGAATCAATGGTAATTTTCCTATTCACCTCTATAGGTTTAAGTATGAAGAGTTTTTCATGAGTGCCCATGCTCACTCTTGGTATTTGATGCCAAAATTACATGATGATGTGTTGGTTATTAGCTTGGGAAATAGAGAACTTGGTTATATATAAGATGTAAGTTTAATATTCCAATGAATTTATAAGCATGATATCATTGAAATGATGCTTATACTAGTCAATGATATAACCAAATTATTTTAGTGCTATAGTATGGTTTACACATCAATTACTTTAAAGAAATTACCACAACCAACATATCTTGAATGGATGAAAATATTGGGGAAATGCCTTTTCCATAATCATAATGAAAGATGTTGCACTACTTATTATTTAACTAAAGGTGGCTCACCATCATGTTCAATTATATTCAACAATAGATCCAATTATAGGTGCAGGCTCATTTCCAGGTCCTAGGTGGGTGTTACTTTTAATTTTATAGTTAGTAGACCCTATAGTTCACCTATTTCATATCTAGTCACATGTACAAATCGAGATACAAGGTTGTAGTTCCATTTCCTATTATAGTTCCAACAAATCCCATTGTTTTGTATTCTCCAGTTCAAGTTCAAAGATGATGAGTTGGACCATTCCCCTCCATAGTCCCATATTCTATTCATGTCTAAGTTATCTATTGATTTCTCTCTCGAGTTGTCCCTTGATTTATTGTGCGAACACTAAAAAATAAATAAAATGAGTTAAATCCCAGCGTAGATGACTGTCGCCAATGGAAATGGTATGACACATCCCCACAAATACACCAACGATTTGAGGGTGAGTATCAACATGAATTCCATGTATTGATTTGTTGACTTCAATGATAGGTTTGTAAGCTACAAGGAACAACAATGTGTGCATATTTAACAACAATAGGGCTTAAGGCCACTACCATTGTCAACCATCTTGGTAATCACTTGGAGCATTACCCTATCATAACTTTGATTTACTGGAAAAGACTTGTTGGCAACAACTTGTCTAATCATATTTTTGGAATGGATTTCCAATTTTGTATATGCAGCATGAATGCATTGTTTTACTCTGAATCATTATTGGGTCTAAGTCATAGATTTTATTTCCAACATTTTTATACAATGGTTAGATATACAAGGTGCATTATAGGTCTGAATGAGATATTCTATGATCCACAAGATGGAAAAGTTCTTATAGAGAGTGTCAATATCAAACAATTTCAACTTAAATGGACAAAGAAAAAAATGGATTTGTAACCTAGGAACATGTCCTCTTTACATCCAATATTGAGAGAATATTTCATATGGTAAAGATGAAGTTATACAACTAGAAATACAAGTTTCTTCCATGCTTGCCAATGAAAAAAAAATCTTAGCAAGATGTACTGATTTTTGAGCTAATTGTACTTAACAATGGGTGTTAGATGTTGCACTAGCTAATGATAAAAAAATTACGTTTCATATTGGCATAATATAATTAGTAGCAATCATTAGCACATTCATCATATTTAAATTTTTTCACTTGGGTTGCATCATAGAATATGTTTGTCTTACCTCTTTAGTTCTTTTAGGATTAAGAATATTTGTTGGTGTCCTTTGGATTTGATATATCAATAAAAGGAAATGGATTGACATTGATTATTGTCCTGGTGAACTTATATACATTTAAAAAGGATATAACAATCTCTCAAACTTGTTCAAATATAAAAGAATGCCTTATGAGAGGATGCTGTTATTGATTTCTCCAAAAGTATAACTAAAAAGGTAGTACATGTATGGATTTTTATTTTAAGATTCAAGTTGATTGGGATAAGTTAGAAAGAGTCCATACCTTGTTTCTCAGGTACATCATCCAATGCAAGCAAACTGTACCTCATATTGTTATTAGGTATAGATTGGAACATAACCTCTTTACCTCAAGACCATCTTCAAATTGGTATCATTCCCTCACAGATTTAGGGTTTTGGGCTTTCTCCCTACTTAGCACTATGTTCTTCAAAGGCCATTACCTCATTCAGTCCCCATGGCATTATTAGTGTTGGTTCTCATAGGTGTCTTAGTTACTCCAGTTAGTGGCCATCTCTTTGAACCATCTTCCTCTTTCAGGTGCTACCTATATGTCCCAGGTCATCTCATGACATCCAATTAGGTATTGAAGGCTATTAAGGAGAATTTATAGGATAAATTTGATAATATGGAGAACCAAGATAACATCTTTGCACTGGAAGTCCATGCACAATTTTCATTCGAGCTCCATGAATAAAAATATGAGATTGAAAATTCTACGTATATTGCAGACGTTAATCTATCCATATAGGCATTTTATATTGTTGAGTGTAGTGCTGGATATATTCATTACATGTAGCCATCCCTATAGATATCTCCTACGTGGATGATTCATTATCTGTTTATTAAGCATCCATTGCATTTCATGTCAGAAAATTCCTTAAGACAAAAGCTAATCTAGAGTACCAAATCCTCCAAAGTGTAGCCAAAATAGTAACAAAAAAATAAATTTATTATGATTTGATTTTTCATGGTGTCCATTTTCATTTGGCATGGTCATTGTCCCAATCAAACTGCTTTTCTTGCTTGGTTCATCAAAAGAAGGATGAACTTTGGATTGATAGACAATGAATTTGTTGGTCATAATGATCCTAGATGCTCCTAGAATAAGAGTTTTATCTTGAATTGAAGAATCTTCAATGGTGTTTAGTTCCATTTCTAACCAAATCCCAACTTCTTGTTTTCTCTTATTGACGCAACCTGCCCCTCAGCGAGCAGCCTGCTCCACCAGGACCTTCTTCAATCACGGGCCCTAAGGTTCCAAGATCTTCCACTCCCTTGGGAGCTCTTTACCCACAGTATATCTTCCTCGGCGATTCCCCGCTTTCGGAAATCGGGAAATCACAACTCGGGAGTTCGCGTTTCACGCGAACACAGTTCACATGCGCAACCAAACCCCGAACCCCGAAACTCCGACTGCACACCACCTGTCTTCCACTTACTCCCGGGGCCCACGATGCCACGTCACCCTCGGGATTTCGCGGATCGTGAATCCACAATGTGAAGTTCCTTTGGTGTCGAAAACCCCGAAACGCCGAACCCCGATCTAAAGGGATCATGCACCACGTGTCCCTGTCGGGATCAATGGCCCAGATTGACTAGGGGAAATCGTGACTTGGGATTTTTTGAGGTGTTGAACTCTCGTCTTACCAATCCCCGACCGCCGAAACTCTGAAGTCCGATGGACTTTGATTCTCCACGCCTGTGGTAGAGAGTTATCTCTCTCGCAACTCCTCCTCGATCGGACGGTCCTTGGGATTTTCAGGAAACTTCCCTTGGGTTTCACGCCGTCGATTATCTTCCCCTTGGAGAGTTTTCCACTGCACCACCTTCGCCTGGGTGAACTTCACTGGGATCATCTCCCGCAGTGGAGCAAAAGAACTATCTCTCCTGAGCTTAGTTCTTCTCTGATTCCTTCAAAGGTTCTTTCGGACATGTTCCCTGTGCTCGGTCTTCAATAACTCCAAAAGTGTTGAAGTCTTCTGGCCCTTGTGCATTCATGCTCGCAACGACTTCGACCTCCCCCTTCTCAGGCTTGCTACTGAGATTCAAATTCGACCTGCACTCACCTGCACGGCTCCGAATAACTCAACCCAACTCTGAACGAAGTGAGAACCAAGGTTCAACTACTTAGCCCCCTCGGTGCACTCTATGCAGAGGTATTCAACTGCACTCGATGCAGGAATCTCCTGGCCTAAGTAGAGAAACAATTGAAACTCATTCTCTCAGGTTTCGAACCTGATATGCAATCACATAAGCAACATATAACAGATAAGCATAGAAAGAAGCAAACATGCACAAGCATAATATCAGTAATACAAAGAGATCAAACACGTCCATGGAATTGAATCAAGGCTCTTCCAATTAATTCAATAACTGTACATGGAGGTTCTTCAAAACTCTATGCTCTGCTCTTCTTTCTCTTGATGCAAAATGCTCAAATGAATTGTTATGTTACAATGATACAAGGGAGGGTGTCTATAGTCCGTTTTCCCTCTCGAAAGCTAAAACTGTCTAATCTACAGTTAATTTCCTATCTACCTGCATTAAAACTAAATAAATGCCTCAGCTACTTAAGGACGAGAGCTTATCCACTCACGGTCCGTTACATATACAAAGTGCGCTTCATCACATCAAAACATTAATGCTTGGCGCAACCATATTACAATGTTTCAAAATTTGAATGCTGGCACTGTCCAGCTGTTCCTTTTCCTCCTCGTGTTGGCTCGCTTGAAAGGGGAGAGATGCTCCTGCATCATACTCCTCGGCTCAAAAGATTTCATGGGCTCCTGCTCATGAGCTCCTGTAGAGTCTGCCCATGTTTTTGTATAACTGCCTCTTTCTCCCAGCTGGCATCCTCCACTGGGTGATTCTTCCATTTGACCAGGTATTCAAAATATTGCTTCCTCCTGGTCTTTCTACTTGCTCGTTTGTCCAGTATGCGTTCCATCTCAGGCTTCTGTGCAACAGGTAATTGCTTCTGCCACTCGACCACTGGTTCCCCAGTTCCAGTGTCTGCTTCATCAGTTCGGTAGGGGTATAAATCCGAGATGTTGAAAATCGGAGATATCTCGATGCCCTCCGGCAACTCAAGCTCGTATGCATTCTCCCCGAATTTCTTCAGGACTTTGCACGGTCCAATCTTCTTCATCTTGAGCTTGTTGTATGTTCCTCTTGGGAACCTTTCCTTCCTCAAATGCGCCAGAACCATATCTCCAACTTCGAACTGAAGTTGTCTTTTCCTCTGGTCGGCTCTGCGCTTGTATTCTTGATTGGATTTCTGCAGTCGCTGCTTCACCTGCGTGTGAAGTTCTTTCATCGCCTCAACGAACTCCTCAGCTCTCGTGCTGCTAGTCTCAGCCTGCTCTGGCTCCCTGATCTCAGACACTCCTCTCGGTTGTGTCCCATACAAAATCTGGAATGGACTCTTACCTGTACTTCGATTCACCGAATCGTTGTACGCGAATTCTGCCTGTGGTAGGATCTGATCCCAACTGGTGTGATGCTCCGTCACCAGGCTTCTCAACAGATCTCCTAAGCTTCTGTTGACCACTTCAGTCTGCCCATCTGTCTACGGATGGTACGCTGAGCTGAATGCCAATTCAGTCCCCATCTTCTTCCATAGCATCCTCCAAAAGTGACCTATGAATTTCGTGTCCTAATCTGAGACTATGCTCCTGGGCAATCCATGCAATCGCACGATCTCTTTGAAAAATAAATTTGCGATGTGGGTTGCATCGCTTGTCTTATGACACAGAATGAAATGTGCCATCTTCGAGAACCTATCCACCACAACAAAGATGGAATCTACGCCTCTTTGCGTTCTCGGTAATCCCAAAACAAAATCCATACTGATCGCCTCCCAAGGCCTCTCAGGTATGGGCAGTGGTTGATATAACCCAGCATTCTGCTTTCGGCCCTTTGCATGTTGACATATGTGACACCTGTCAACAAATCGTTTAACATCGGCATGCATACCCGGCCAATAATAAGATTCACTCAGCTTGGCAAATGTTTTGTCATGCCCAAAATGACCTGCTAGTCCACCACTGTGCTTTTCTCGTACCAAATTCTCTCTCATAGAGAAATATGGAATGCACAACTGATTGCCCTTGAATAGCAATCCATCTTGTATCAAGAAATCTATCCACGGGCTCCTATCTCTGAGCACCGGATTCTCGGCTGCTTCATAAGCTTCCCCAAAATCAACATCACCTGCATACATATCCTTCAAGTTTTCAAAACCCAAAGTCTTGACCCTGAATTCTTGCAGCAATAGACATTTTCGACTCAAGGCATCAACTACCTTGTTTGCAGTCCCTGAATTGTGCTTTATGATGAAGGTGAAATTTTGCATGTATTCCACCCACTTCGCATGATTTTGGTTTAGCTTCTCCTGCTGACTCATGAACTGTAATGCGTGGTTATCGCTGTACAACACAAATTCTTTGGGAATGAGATAATGCCTCCACTTCTTCAATGCCTGGACAATGGCATAGAATTCTTTGTCGTACGTGGAGTACTTCAGTTTTGCATCATCTAGCTTCTCGTTGTAGTATGCCACAGGTCTG
The DNA here is from genome assembly GCA_032191745.1 of Picea mariana. Taxonomy (NCBI): domain Eukaryota; kingdom Viridiplantae; phylum Streptophyta; class Pinopsida; order Pinales; family Pinaceae; genus Picea; species Picea mariana. The sequence goes on along the minus strand of JASDQU010013103.1, from coordinate 30,839 downwards.
TCATCCTGACTCAGAACCCCTCCAATAGCATACCCACTAGCGTCACACTTCACCTGGAAGGTTTTCTGAAAATCCGACAGCACCAGAATTGGCTACTCAGTAATCTTTCGCTTCAACAGATTGAAGCTCTTCTCAGCCTCGGCTGTCCACTGAAAAATCTTGTGCCGCTTCCTCACAGTGTCCATCATCGCAACACTGATCCCGCTGAAATTCCGGATGAACTTCCTGTAGAAGCTTGCCAAACCATGGAAGCTTCTTACCTCAAAAACATTTCTCGGCGATGGCCAATTCCTGATTACTTCAACCTTCTCAGGATCCATCTTTAACTCATTTGTCAAGATCACAAAACCCAGGTATATGAGTTCTGTCTGCATAAATGAGCATTTCTTCAAATTAACCAGCAGCTTCTCCTGCTGTAGCCTTCTCATCACTATGGCCAAATGCCTCAAGTGTTCTTCCCTGGTCTTACTGAAAATCAGTATATCATCCAGGTATACCACCACAAATTTGCCAATGAATTCCCTCAGNCTTCTCAGGATCCATCTTTAACTCATTTGTCAAGATCACAAAACCCAGGTATATGATTTCTGTCTGCATAAATGAGCATTTCTTCAAATTAACCAGCAGCTTCTCCTGCTGTAGCCTTCTCATCACTATGGCCAAATGCCTCAAGTGTTCTTCCCTGGTCTTACTGAAAATTAGTATATCATCCAGGTATACCACCACAAATTTGCCAATGAATTCCCTCAGGACTTCATTCATCAGCCTCATAAAAGTGCTTGGCGCGTTTGTCAACCCAAACGGCATGACCAACCATTCATACAAACCCTCGTTTGTTTTGAATGTTGTTTTCCACTCATATCCTTCTCTCATCCGGATTTGATGGTATCCGCTCTTGAGATCAATCTTGGAGAAGTAATTTGCCCCACCCAGGCAATCCATCAAGTCGTCCATTCTAAGCAATGGGAACCTGTACCTGATGGTGATCTTTTTTATGGCCCTGGAGTCTGTACACATCCTCCAGCCTCCATCCTTCTTCGGACTCAGTACCGTTGGAACGGCACACGGACTAAGACTCTCTCGCACCAGTCCCTTGTCTTGCAGATCCTGTACCTGCCTTTTGACTTGCTCGTTCTCCTGAGGTGTCAACCTGTACGCTGCCTTATTTGGCAAACTTGCTCCGGGTATGAGATCAATGTGGTGACTCACACTCCTCATCGGTGGCAATGAACACGGCAGTTCATCCACAATGATGTCAGCAAACTCTCCCAGCAGTTGC
>JASDQU010013103.1:0-13171 GCA_032191745.1 Picea mariana | reverse complement strand
ATATGGCTTCCATAGATTCAAGGATTGGTTGATAAGTCAAAGAAGGTATATGGCTTCATTTAAGGCACATTGTAGAAAAATATGAGTTCTAAGAATGACCTTGGAGATATAGGATTTATTTTCCCAGAGGTCCCCTTTCATCTTCCCCTATAGTGGAATCATAGTGCCTCTCATGCCTTCATGTGTTTTCTATGGTGGGTTGCATCACCATATATTGAAGCGCTTGGAAGGCCTAATTACTATTTAACTATTTGAGTGAAGGTCATTAGAGTTGTGTTAGAATCTTAGGATTGTGTTTTGTATTTGTAAAATACACCATGTGAAACTCTTACATGAAATCCATACATTGTCATTGATCTGTTGAAATAAGTATTATCAAATAGTTGTTGTACCACCCGAGCACATATTTCAGTTTAGACACATTTTCTTTGAGTATTTCATCTTCTATATTGCATTATTTATTTTATATTTAACCTAGTAGGTTAGAAATATTTAAGAAATTTTAAACTATAGTGAACTCCATATCATCCAGCCTTTTCCATAGGCTTCATGGCCTCCCTCCATTCTTATTAGAACTTCAAGCCTTATCAATTCTCTTGAACCTCTTGTATGGTAGATGATGCACTAGAACATATGGTTAAGATGGATTTTGATTATGCATGGGGTTCTCAAGCATGGGATGATATTTTATTAGGTAGACTTCATATCTAATCTTATTTCACAATGTATTCCATAGGATAAAACTACCTTAGATAGTGGTGCACTTGAGTTTTTACATGGCGTCTTATCTTATGTATTGTGTATGTGTGAGCTAAGAGTTCTCTTGTTTCAATCCCACCTAGTAGCCTTCCTTTGAACTTGTACATGGTTATTTCCTCATAGATTTTTAGCTATTATTCAATCATTTAACCTTTTAATGTCTTTGAAAAATGCATGTTTGAAGGTTGGTCACCTCCACAGTCCAAAACACATTTCTGAAAAGGTATAAATCATTTTCTTCTCTTGTGTCGTGAAATTTTCCTTCATTTCCTTGTATACTTAAATTCAAAATTGGAAAAAACAAATGACACATAGCATGCATAACACATAATTGTTTTATGACTGGGAGTAATAGTAATTTTGGATATTCATAAACAAAAGAATGAGACTTATCTTTTAACAAAAAATGGTCCAAGATACCATTTTTTGAAAATTTCCATTGAACCACAACCATCTAGTGTAGATACCACCACCAACCTAGGCTATGAGGCCACCATGGTGAATAAACCAAGCAATAAGATTCTATATTTCTCATCCCAACCTTTCTACTCACTTTCTTACCTAACCCTCTCAACACAATGCATTACAAGAATCTGATTCATCCCACGATAGATAAGGAACTCTCTTCCACTACAACATGCAACATAAGGAATATATTCACTTTATGTACTTCATGGTCCCTTAGATACATTATTCTCTCTATTTCTCTTTAGTGTGGATAGAAAGAGCTTGATCTATTGTATTCTTTCTAAGAATTTCCTAAAAGAACTATATTTGTCTCTCAAGGATATAAAGAGTATATAATGGATAGTGAATGATGAATTGTTATCTTCCCTATCCTATATGCTCACCTACAACCATTATATTTCATCCAAAGTCTACAATTTTGCTCTTCTTGATATTGATTTTGGTTAATTTCCAAATTGGTATGGGTTGGAAATGGAGAATAAAAAATTAAATATGTAGAGAATTAATGTTAGAGTGTTTCCCACAATGTTAGAGTCAATGACAATGATATCATTGGTGGAAATTATGGATGACATTACCTATAACTAGTGGAATGTAGGACTCTTACACTTCCCATGGCATGAATATTGTACTCAACCCATGCTCCCATTATTATGTGAAAAGACTTTCCCCACCAACCTCTTCAATAGATTCAAGGATTGGTTGGTAAGTCAAAGAAGGTATATGGCTTCATTTAAGGCACATTGTAGAAAAATATGAGTTCTGAGAATGACCTTGGAGATATAGGATTTATTTTCCCATAGGTCCCCTTTCATCTTCCCCTATAGTAGAATCATAGTACCTCTCATTACTTCATGTGTTTTGACATAGACCTATTGGCCCTTGGGTCGAGATCCACTCACCGGATCGTTCATTGTCCCCTTGAGTTGGATCGGCTCTTTCGATTCCTCGCGGAAATCTCAATTTTATTGATCCATAGGTCCTTTTCGCAACTCTTAACCTCGTGAGTTCGCGAGTCATGACTCCCGACTCTTCCTTCTCAATTCCACGATACCCGAGATCGTGAAATGGTTACGGCTCCTTTCCTGTCAGCACCTTCTATGTGTGACCACCGGCTAGGCTTAAATGTCAGAGCCTCTCGCAACTCTCCACTTCATGAGTTTCACCGTCCAACCTTTGCACCTTCTTTTCATGAACCCCCGAGAGGCGAGGTTGACTTGTCTCCTCTCGTTCTTGTTACTCGTGACTTCGTGAGTCGAAGGATCGAACTAACAACCTCTTGTCTCATGAATCCTTGAGATGTGAGAGGTCAACGGGGTGTTGACTCTTCCCAATACGTGACGTGTGTCCACCTGTCTATTTCCTTGGGCCCACCTTGAGGTTCTGCCACACGTCCCCTCCATACCTCAGCTCTCGACACTTCATGGCTTCTGATGTCGAAAGAAACTCCTTTCAACCTCCGAACCCCCAAACACACAAAATGCGATGGGTTTCTTGATCTAATGGTCCTCCCCTGACCTGGATCCAATGGCTATCCTCACTCCTCATGATTTCATGACTTCATGACTCGGAGCACCCAACCCTTGGGCTCTCACCCTGTGAACCTCTGAGTTCGCGAGATCTCTAGATGTCTACCACCTGTCCTCCTCCTAATATACGGTTGCGATTCTCTCGCGGTTTCGCGACTTTGGGACTTTTGGGAAAAAATTCTTGACCTCTTATCCTCCAATATGATGAAATGGAAAAATTTCGACACGTCGTCTACGCGGGTCCCACGATGGAACTTCCCACCTTTTTTGGAGTTTTGGAATTTGTGACTTCGCGAATCCGGATGCTGAGCTTTCGGCTCTTCAACCCACAAAACCCCAAATTGGTCAATGAAGGTCTAACCTCCATGTCAACGAGTATGCCACTTGTCCACTCTCAAATGGATAGTCCTGATTATCTTCACAGATTCACCACTCGCGAAGTTGAAAGGTTTCTCTTTCTGACCTCCGATGTCTAAATCCCTGATATGGGTGATCTTGCGACACGTGTCCTCCTTCTAACAAATGGCTTAGATTCTTTCACGGTGTCACGACTTTGCCTTTCGCAACCTCGCGAATCTTGATGCCAAGATTTTAAACCATAAATCCCTTGCTCCTTCACGTGATTTGATGGTTCTTGGGACTTCGCGAATTCCCCTCAGAGAATTCCGACCGCCAATGTCCTCCTTGATGATTCCTGCGAAATGAACAAAGTGTTCTCTCACGGAACTTGTCCTCCTGCAAAACACCTCCACTGTGCCTCCTTCTGACAATTCAAGGCAATACCTCTTTTGATCTTTTACCACAACCTAGAGTCTTCAAAAAGACTCCTGCATGCACTCCTTGCGGCAATTCATCAAATACTTCTGAGTATTTGAATTCTTCGACTCTGCGCACTCTCTGCGACAACAGTCTTTCAACAGTTTTTCTTAGGTTGTAACTTTGAGACTTTGCTCGACACTCCTTTCATGGCTCCTGTGCTCAACTTGCACTTCTACGAGAATGAGAACAAGGTTACCTCTCTTGATCTTGTAGAGACAAACTCTGACTTCTGTCAACACACACCTTGCGTACAATTTCACTGCACTCCTTGCAGGAAAACTCTTGCTCAGACAGAGAAACAATTGAAACTCATTCTTTACTCTCCCTCCAAATTTTAGACATTAAATATGAAATCATACATTCATGCATCAAATAAAATGCATAACAGAGAGTAACAATCATGCGCATAACATTCAATCATGCATACACATAAAGTATTTGAATGCCATGATTCTGAATCAAGCTTCCTATATTAATCTCAGAACTTCTGTACATGGGTTCTTCTACACANACAATTTCACTGCACTCCTTGCAGGAAAACTCTTGCTCAGACAGAGAAACAATTGAAACTCATTCTTTACTCTCCCTCCAAATTTTAGACATTAAATATGAAATCATACATTCATGCATCAAATAAAATGAATAACAGAGAGTAACAATCATGCGCATAACATTCAATCATGCATACACATAAAGTATTTGAATGCCATGATTCTGAATCAAGCTTCCTATATTAATCTCAGAACTTCTGTACATGGGTTCTTCTACACAGCTCTTTGCTTCTTCCTCTCTATGCTCTCTTGATTGGTTATGCTACTAATAATGTTACAATGATACAAGTGAGGGTTTCTATATCCGTTTTCCCTCTAGCTCCTAAACTGTCTAATCTGGAATTCAAAGCTACCTACCTACATTCATTAACATAAATTCCTCTTAATCCTTTTAGACGAGAGTGGGACGCTCAAGGTATGATTACAATCAAGAAGCACGCCCCTCCTTAATTATCTCATTTAATTTTGGCGCATCCAACTTCAAAACATTTCAAACAATTGATCATGTGCCAAAATGCATTGGCGCTGTCCCACACTCCCTTAATGTTGGCGATGCTCCTGCATCATACTCCCTCGCTTGAAATTTTTCATGGGCTCTTGTCCATGAGCTCTTGCATGGTTTGTCCATGCTTCTGAATCTCTGCTTCATTTTCCTAGCTGGAATCTTCAACTGGATGTCCCTTCCACTTGACCAAGTATTCAAAGTATTCCTTTCTCCTGGTCCTCTTGCTAACTCTTTTGTCCAGTATGCTTTCCATTTGTGGCTTCTTTGCAACTGGCATCTGTTTAGCCCACTAAACCTCTGGTTGTTCATCACTTTTTCCTGCTTTCTCAACTTTGTATGGGTACAAATCCGAGACATTAAATATCGAAGAAAATTTGATCCCATCGGGTAATTCAATCTCATAAGCGTTTGCCCCAAATTTCTTCAAGACCTTACAAGGTTCGATCTTCTTCATCTTCAGTTTGTTATATGTCCCTTTCGGGAATATTTCCTTTCTCAGATGTGCCAGAATCAAATCACCAACCTCAAATTGAAGTTTTCTCTTGTGTTGATCTGCTCTGCACTTATACTCTTGGCTCGAGTTCTGCAATTGCTCCTTCGCTTGGCTGTGAAGTTCCTTCATTGCTTTGGCAAAATCTTCTGCACTAGAACTCCTAGTTGCATTTTGTTCTAAATCTCTCAATTCCAAAACTCCTCTTGGCTACATCCCATAAACAATCTGGAATGGACTCTACCCTGTGCTTCTGTTGATTGAATCATTATAAGCAAATTTTTCCTATGGCATAATATTGTCCCACTAACTGTGGTATTCTGTCACCAAGCTCCTCAACAAGTCTCCCAAACTTATGTTCACAACTTCTGTTCACAACTTCTGTCTATTCATCTATCTGAGGATGATAATATGAACTGAACAAAAAGTTCGTTCCTATCTTTTTCCATAAGGTTTTCCAGAAGTGTCCCACGAACTTGGTGTCTTGATCCGAAACTATGCTCCTTGGTAAGCCGTGAAGTCGAATGACTTCTTTGAAAAATAGATTCGCAATGTGAGTTGCGTCACTGGTTTTCTAACATGGTATAAAGTGTGCCATCTTAGAAAATATGTCTACCACTACAAAGATAGAGTCAAACCCTCTTTGTGATCTCGGTAGCCCCAATATGAAGTCCATGCTGGCTTCATCCCACGGCCTATCAGATATGGGTAACAATTGATAAAATCCTGTATTTTGCCTCTTTCCTTTTGAATGCTGACAAATTCTGCATCTATCCATGAATCTTTTGACGTCTTCTCTCATTCCTGGCCAAAAATATAACTTGTTTAACTTTGAGAATGTTTTTTCATGACCGAAATGCCCGACCAATCCTTCACTATGTTTCTCCTTCAACAAATTTTCCCTCATGGAGCATTTTGGAATACAAAGTTGATTACCCTTAAACAGTAATCCTTCCCGGATCATGTATTCTGTCCATCGACCTCTGTCTCTGAGAATTGGATTCTCAGCTGCTTCATACGCCTCTTTAAAATCTGGATCATCTCTGTACATGTCCTTGAGATCATCAAAACCCAGTGTTTTGACTCTGAATTCCTGCAACAAAAAACATTTCCTGCTCAAAGCATCAACAACTTTGTTAGCAGTTCCAAAAATATGCTTAGTTACAAAAGTAAAGTTCTGCATGTATTCAATCCATTTAACATGTCTTTGATTCAAATTCTCCTATTGAGTCACAAATTGCAAAGCATGATTGTCACTGTATAAGACAAATTCCTTAGGGATTAAGTAATGTCTCCATTTCTTCAATGCCTGAATAATAGCATAGAACTCCTTGTCATACGTGGAGTATTTTACTTTCGCTTCATTAAGCTTCTCGCTAAAGTATGCTATCGGCTTGTCTTCTTGGCTCAAGACTGCCCCTATTGCAAATCCACTTGCATCACATTTTACCTGAAATGTCTTTTTGAAATCCAACAACACCAAAATTGGTTGTTCCGTGATTTTCCTTTTCAACAAATTAAAACTTTTCTCAGCCTCTTCTGTCTAGTGAAAAGACTTGTGTCTCTTCTTCACTGTGTCCATCATCAGTGCACTAATTCCACTGAAATTCCTAATGAACTTCCGGTAGAGACTAGCCAATCCATGAAAACTTCTCACCTCAAATATACTCTTCGGTGATGGCCAATTCTTAATTACCTCCACCTTATCCGGATCCATCCTCAACTTATCTGCAAAAATAAAAAAACCCAAATAAATGAGCTTTGTCTTCATGAATGAGGACTTCTTCATATTTATCAGCAGCTTCTCTTGCTGTAGCCTCTTCATCACTGTAGCCAAATGTTTCAGATGCTCTGCCTCTGTTGACAAATTTTTCGATGAAAATTCCCACGACTTCATTCATCAAGCTCATGAAAGTACTTGGCGTGTTCGTTAAGCCAAATGACATAACAAGCCATTCATACAACCCTTCGTTAGTCTTGAATGTTGTCTTCCATTCATCACCTTCTCTCATATGAATCTGGTGATATCCACTTTTCAAATAAATCTTCGAAAAAAAAATGGCCCCACTCAAGCAATCCATCAAATCATTCATCCTTGGCAATGGAAATCTGTACCTGATGGTTATCTTGTTGATTTCCCTCGAGTTAGTACACATCCTCCAGAATTCATCTTTCTTCGGACTGAGCACTGTCGGAACAACACATGGACTCAAGATTTCTCTAACCAACCCTTTGTCCATTAAATCCTGGACCTATCTTTTGACTTCTTCATTCTCCTGCGGCGTCAATCTATACACTACTTTATTTGGAAAACTAGCTCCAGGTATTAGATCAATATGATGACTCACACTTATGATCGATGGTAACGAATGAGCTAGTTCGTCCACTACTATGTCAGCAAAATCTTCCAACAGTTTCTGAACCTCTTCCGGTAAATCATCTACCCTTGTACTGGTTAAAACAATTTTAGGATTTTTGACCACAATGAATTGCAGTTCCTCCTTCTTCTTAACCTCTGTAAGAAGTTCCTTCCCACTCATGAGAAGTACAATGTTGCTTACTTCAGGTTTCACCTCTCTGTCTTTGATTGGAAGAAACATGTGAGTTCTCCCATTCTTCTCTAGGGTGTATGTGTTCTTTCTCCCATCATGAATCACAATTCTGTCATATTGCCATGGTCTACCTAGCAATAGATGACAAACATCCATGGGAATGACATCAAAGATTATTTCATCTTTATACCCTCCTATCTTAAATTCAACTAAACATTGTTTAGTGACATTTACCTGATGTCCTTTTTGTAGCCATGAAACTCTATATGGGCTTGGATGTTCAATAGTCTCCATCTCTAGCTTTTCTACCATCTTTGAAGAAACGAGATTATCTGTGCTACCACTGTCCACGATGACCTTGCATACCCCGTCCTTGGTTTTGTAAGAAGTCCGAAAAGGACTGTTCCTTTGCACTGGATTCTCCACCTCCTTCTCTGGCGTTAAGAGAACTTTTTGCATCATCAACGATATTCCACCTTCAACATATTATGCCTCAACATTCCACCTTTGTGCTTCGGTAATGTGAGTTTCACCACCTTCTTTCTTTTTATCTGGACATTCATAAGACTTGTGTCCATTCTTTCCACATGTGAAGCATTTCACCACTCCACCTCTTCCTCTTCCTCTACCTTTAGTACGAGGAAAAATGTTTCCATCAGCATACTGACCTCTCTGTTCGGTATGCTGCCCTCTCTATGAGCTTCCACCTCTCTCAGTTTGATTCTGAGGTTTCTTCCACTCTTCCTTGGGTTTCTAATTTCTATCCTGGGAAATTGATTTGCCTCTGGCTTGACTTCTGCCTCGACCTCTTTGAACTTGTTTTCGACCAAGCTTCTCTTAAGCTTTTAGAGCCATCTAATAAGCATCTTCCACCATTCGGATGGTCATCATGCTCATCTCATCCTGAATGTCGTATCTCAGACCATTCATATATCTGACAACCTTTTCATCATCGCTTTCGTGATGACCTACCCTAATGTTTAGCCTGTAGAATTCTTTAGTGTACTCCTTCACTGACATCAGTTTCTGTCTCAAATTCTGCATTCTTCGAAATAGATTAATTTGGTAATCCCTGGGAATGGATTTTTCCTTCATCTTCGTGATCATTCTATCCCAACTCTTGATCTTCTACTTACCCTTGCAGTGTCTATCAACTTGTAGCTCATCCCACCACAATGTTGCATGTCCTTTCAATCTTGTGATAGCATGTTTGACCTTTTTGTCCTCCTCGACATCTTCATAGTCAAAATATGTGTCCAGAGCTCTAATCTAGTCTAGAACCTCTTCGACATCCATGTTTCCTTCATATATTGGAATGTCCATTTTTGCCTTAGCACCCATCCTTGCAACAACCCTAATCAGGTGTTCATTTGCTGCATCTTCTGATGTGACTTCTTCTCCTTCATATCTAGCTTCATCTTCACTTTTGGAATCACTGACATCCCCAACACTGGCTGTGCACCTCTGTGTTGTCTCCATGTCCTCAAGTTTGGCGCATAGGTCACGCATCTCTCTCTCCATGGTTGGATTAGGCATCTGCCTACCCCTTCTTCTTGGCATTTCCCTTTCCTCTAGTGGATCAAGTGTTTTCCTGTCCCTTTTTCTTAGCGGCATGGCTGAGATTTTCTTTATTGCTTCCCCTATCTGAAGTATACAAACAGAGTCAGGCTTTGATACCAAACCTGATGTAGACCTATTGGCCCTCGGATCAATATCCGCTCACAAGATCGTTTTTTATCCCCTTGAGCCAGATTGGATCTTTCGATTCCTTGCGGGAATCTCAATTTTATCGATCCATAGGTCCTTTTCGCAACTCGCAACCTCGTGAGTTCGCGAGTCATGACTCTCGACTCTTCCTTCTCAAATCCACGATACTTGAGATCGCAAAATGGTTACGGCTCCTTCCCTATCAACACTTTCTGTGTGTGACCATGGGCTAGGCTTAAATGCTAGCACCTCTCGCAACTTGCCACTTCGTGAGTTTCACCATCCAACCTTTGCACCTTCTTTTCACAAACCCCTAAGAGGTGAGGTTGAATTTTCTCCTCTTTTTCTCGCTACTCGTGACTTCGCGAGTTGAAGGATCGAACTCACGTCCTCTTATCTTACGAATCCCTGAGACGCGAGAGGTCAACGAGGTGTTGACTCCTCCCAATACGTGACGTGTGTCCTCCTGTCTATTTCCTCGGGCCCACCTTGAGGTTCTGCCATGCGTCCCCTCCATACCTTGACTCTCGGCACTTCGTGGCTTCTAATGTTGAAATCAACTCCTTTCAACCTCTGAACCCCCAAACATGTGAAATGCAATGGGGTTCCTGATCTAACATTCCTCCCGTGATCTGGATCCGATGGATATCCTCGCTCCTTGCAATTTCGTGACTTCGTGACTCAGAGCACCCAACCCTTGGGCTCTCACCCTGCAAACCTTAGAGTTTGCGAGATCCCTAGATCTCTGCCACCTATCCTCCTCCTAATGGATGATTGCGATTCTCTCGCAGTTTCTTGACTTCGAGAATTTCGGGAAAAAAGTCTCGACCTCTTATCCTCCAATATGCCGAAATGGAGAAATTTTTACACGTAGTCTATGCGGGTCTCATGATGGAACTTCCTACCTTTTTTGGAATTTCGGACTTCGTGACTTCGCGAATCTGGATGCCGAGCTTTCAACTCTCCAACCCAGGAAACCCCAAATTGTTCAATGAAGGTCTAACCTCTATGTCAGTGAGTATGCCACCTTTCCACTCTCAGAAGGATGGTCCTGATTATCTTCGTAGCTTCGCCACTAGCGAAGTTGAAGGGTTTCTCTTCCTAACCTTCGATGTGCGAATCCCTGATATGGGTGATCTCGCGACATGTGTCCTCCTTCTAACAGATGGCTTAGATTCTTTCGCGGTGTCATGACTTCGCCTTTCGCAATCTTGCAAATCTTGATGCCAATATTTTAAACCGTAACTCCCTTGCTCCTTCATGCGATCTGACGGTTCTCGGGACTTTGCAAATTCCCCTCAGAGAATTCTGACCGTTAATGTCCTCCTTGTGATTCCAGTGAAATGAACAAAGTGTTCTCTCATGGAACTTGTCCTCCTGCAAAACACCTCTGTTGCACCTCCTTCCGACAGTTCAAGGCACTACCTCTTCTGAGATTTTACCAAAACCTAGAGTCTTCAAAAAGACTCCTGCACGTTCTCCTTGTGGAAATTTTCCAAATACTTTCGAGTATTTGAATTCTTTGACTTTGCGCACTCTCTGCGACAACAGTCTTTCAACAGTTTCGCTCAGGTTGTAACTTTGAGACTTTGCTTGGCCTACACACTCCTTGCACGTCTCCTGTGCTCAACTTTCACTTCTACAAGAATGAGAACAAGGTTACCTCTCCTGAGCTGCCAGAGACGAGATTTGACTTCTGTCAATGCACATCTTGCAGACAATTTCACTACACTCCTTGCAGGAAAACTCTTTCTTAGATAGTGAAACAATTGAAACTCATTCTTTATTCTCACTCTCTTCAGATTTCAGACATTAAATATGAAATCATACATTCACGCATCAAAGAAAATGCATAATAGAGAGTAACAACCATGAGAATAACATTCAATCATGCATACATAGAAAGTATTTGAACACCATGATTCTGAATCAAGCTTCTTATATTAATCTCAGAACTTCTATACATGGGTTCTTCTACACAACTCTCTGCTTCTTCCTCTCTATGCTCTCTTGATTGATTATGCTTCTAATAATGTTACAATGATACAAGTGAGGGTGTCTATATCCATCTTACCTCTGGCTCCTAAACTGTCTAATATGGAATTCAAAGCTACCTACCTACATTTTTAACATAAATGCCTCTTAATCCTTTCAGATGAGAGCGGGACACTCAAGGTTTGATTACAATCAACAAGTATGCCCCTCCTTAATTATCTCATTTAAGTTTGGTGCATCCAACTTCAAAACATTTCAAACAATTGCTCATGTGCCAAAATGCGTCGGCGCTGTCCCACGCTCGCTTGATGTTGGCGATGCTCCTACATCATGTTTTCTATGGTGGGTTGCATCACCATACAATGAAGCACTTGGAAGGTCTAATTACTATTTAACTATTTGAGTGAAGGTCATTAGAGTTGTGTTAGAGTCTTAGGNTCATTGACCTATTGAAATAAGTATTATCAAATAATTTGTGTACCACCCGAGCACATATTTCAGTTTAGACACATTTTCTTTGAGTATTTCATCTTCTATATTGCATTGTTTATTTTATATGTAACCTTGTAGGTTAGAAATATTTAAGCAATTTTAAACTATAGTGAACTCCATATCATCCATCCATTTCCTTAGGCTTCATAGCCTCCCTCCATTCTTATGAGAACTTCAAGCCTTATCAATTCTCTTGAACCTCTTGTATGGTAGACGATGCACTAGATACATAGGGTTAAGATGGATTTTGATTATGCATGGGGTGATCAAGAATGGAATGATATTTTATTAGGTAGACTTCATATCTAATCTTCTTGCACAATGTATTCCAAAGGCTAAAACTCCCTTAGATAGTGGTGCACTTGAGTTTTTACATGGCGTCTTATCTTATGTATTGTGTATGTGTGAGCTAAGAGTTCTCTTGTTTCCAACCCACCTAGTAGCCTTCCTTTGCACTTGTACATGGTTATTTCCTCAGATTTTTTTAGCTATTATTCAATCATTTAACCTTTTAATGTCTTTGAAAAATGTAGGTTTGAAGGGTGGTCACCTCCACAGTCCAAAACAATTTTCTGAAAAGGTATAAATCATTTTCTTCTCTTGCGTCATGAAATTTACCTTCGTTTCCTTGTATACTTAAATTCAAAATAGGAAAAAAAATGACACATATCATGCATAACACATAATTTTTTTATGACTGGGAGTAATAGTAATTTTGCATATTCATAAACAAAAGAATGAGACTTATCTTTTAACAAAAATTGGTCCAAGAGATTGGTCAGGTAAGAGAAAATTTCCATTGAAACACAACCATCTAGTGTATATACCACCACAAACCTAGGCTACGAGGCCACCATGGTGAAAAACCCAAGAAATAAGATTCTATATTTCTCATCCCAACCTTTCTACTCACATTATTACCTAACCTTCTGAACACAAAGCATTACAAGAATCCGATTCATCCCACGATAGCTAAGGAAATCTCTTCCACTATAACATGCAACATAAGGAATATATTCACTTTATGTACTTCATGGTCCCTTAGATATATTATTCTCTCTAGTTCTCTTTAGTGTGGATTGAAAGAGCTTGATCTATTGTATTCTTTCTAATAATTTCCTAAAATAACTATATTTGTATCTCAAGGATATAAAGAGTATATAATGGATAGTTAATGATGAATTTTTATCTTCCCTATCCTATATGCTCACCTACAACCACTATATTTCATCCAAATCCTACAATTTTCCTCTTCTTGATGTTGATTTTGGTTAATTTCCAAATTGGTATGGGTTGGAAATGGA
>JASDQU010013102.1:128549-144795 GCA_032191745.1 Picea mariana | reverse complement strand
TGTAAGAGTGTACATACTTCTGGGGTGTAAATAGTTCATGGGGTATAAACACGGCTGAAAGTAAAAGACCTCTAAATCAGGAAGATAATCAGGCTCCACAACCAACAATATCGTTAAGCAATGTTGGGTAAAAGGGAGATCCAACCACCTATCCATAGAGAAGATCGATGGATGGTCTTGAAAGAGCATCGAAAAAGTAAAAGGAGTTTAGTACAAGGAGGTGTGACACATGTGGCATAAGTGGAATGGCGAGGAATAAATCATGACCGTTATATCAAGGCCAAGTTAAGTCTTGACCATTGGATTGAGATCATAGTAAATTAATCACTACACGTAGCTGGATGATTGTGACCATTCTATCTATATCCATGTCAATGGTCCTCATTACATCAGATCACGAACAATGGAAGCTTTAAAGTATTGGAGGCCCTAAAAGTTACAAGGTCTTGATGACGAAAAATTTTAGAGTGACGTAAGAACATCAATTTAGGAAGTGACACATGGAGACCCGATCCCATGTCATATGGTTTCGATGGTAAACCTTAGAATTTATATGAATGTTGGAGATTATATCTTCGACACCAGAGATCAACGACTCTCCTTATGGTGGACCGCAACCATCAATACTTTTCAGTAGTTCAGAAGTGTAAAAATTCCTTACGTACCAACATTGATATAGGTCAGATTGATGTCAAAGCCCCACTTCAGAGACAACATGTGGTGAGGAGGTTTCAGAGTATTCAAATTTTTGTGGTGTCCCCATGATTTGTATTTGGTTTTATTAAGGATAAATCAACGATCCAGAAAGGATCTGAGATCCATATCAATGGTGCATATTATATTCCCCCATTATTGTTAATCGTTGATTAAATTTGGGATCGACAATATAGATTGAACGTGTACACTTGTAGATGAACCTATGGTTCTTATCACTTGGTCTTATGTAGAGGAAGTATTAAGCCTCAAGATTCAAGATAATTAAGGGATTTAGGTTAGTCGTTTGTTCTAGCCTTTTTTCATGTGAGATAAGTGTTGGTGCTGATAAGTTAGAAGTTAAATCCTCAGACTAGATCTCTATATTACGACAATTAGACTAGCATCAATTATTCATAAAGGGTGTCGAGTATAATTAAGGATCTTGCAACAAGGATTGAGGAGTTATTGTTGCATGGACATTCAATATATATCGTTAGACAAAGAAACCATAGGTGTGAGGATCAAAATCAATGATCCTAAGGACCTCGATTATTGGTCTTATCAAATAAGTATCAGGGCATGGGAACTTGATATTATCAAGTGGTATAAGAGCATAGAGAAATATTTCTCTACAAGAGAGTGAGTACATTTGCAACAAACTATAGCAAGGTGTGCCCTGAAGAGGTTCCAAAGGAGAGAAACATGAGAATACCAAAATAATGAGCTCAAGAGGGAGGCTTGGTGAGGTATTGTGTAATAAGGTATAAGACTTGTTACTGTAGAGGATTTGTTGCAACTCATTGATTGAGCATTGGAGAAGTTTAGTGATTCATGAGGAACAAAAGACTACAGAGTGAATATAGCAGCAAATGAAGACGCATGATGAGGAGATTATGAAAACTTTTAATCCTATGAGTTTGATGCAGGAGCAAAACCAACCCAAGTCAAAGTTGAAATTTTGTGAAACTTTGAGAAGGCACAACGTGGTTGAGAGGATGAGATATCCTAGTATTTTATTGAGTTTGTTGAAATAGTTAGGTAATTTTCCCTTTCAAGTATCTAGTTAATGATTTTAGGAGGGAATCATGGATCTGAAATGATCCACGATATTGTATTTTCTAGTTTAAATTTAAGCATGCAAGCATTGTGAGGTAAGACGCTGACAATATGTAAAGATTGTGCTAGAACTAACGGTGATTTTTTATTTTATCCAAGCTCTATGTAATAGACATTGCATCTTATTTGTGCATTCCTGTGTAAATTATGAATGTACGTGTGTAAACCTGTGTGATAGAATCTTATTGCGGGTCTAAAAACTGTGAGACAGTGTCATATTCTAACGAGGAGAGAGATCAATCGTCGATCACTGAAAGGATTGATGGTGATATATAGTCAAGTGATATAGGGTAAAGAGGATATCCAATTATATGTCACAGAGAATATCAACGCCTGTTGTTCAAAGCATATCGAAAAAATATGAGGAGTTTAGTACAAGGAGGTCTCACACACGTGGCATAAGTGGAATGGAGAGGAAGAAATCGTGATGATTGGATCAAGATCAAGTTAAGTCTTAACCATTAGATTGATATCATATTAAATTCCTCACTGCACACAACTAGAGAATCATGATCGTTTGATCCAGATCTAGATCGACGATCCTCATTACAGTGGAATGTGGAAAACAATTGTTTTAAAGTATTGGAGGGCCTAAAATTTCTGAGGTCCCGATGACAAAAAACATCAGAGTGATTTAATAAATTCCATTTAGGAAGTGACACATGGAGACCTGGTCCCAAGCCATATGGTTTCCATGGTAAACCTTGGAATATATATTGAAGACGGAGATTATATCTTCGATGTGGGATATCAACAACTCTCCTTATGGTGGACCACATCCATATGTACTTTTTGGTAGTTGGGAAGTGTAAAAGGTCTCGACATCCCATTGCCAATATATGTCAGGATGATGTCAAAGCCCCACTACAGAGATGACATGTGGAGATGAGGTTTTAGAGTATTCAAAGTTTCATGGTGGACCCACAATTTGTATTGAGTTTGATTATGAATAAATCAACTGTCTAGAAAGGATATAAGATCTAGATCAATGACATATATTATATCACCCCATTGTTTTTTATCATTGATCAACTTCAGGATCGGTGATCCATATTAAATGTGTACACCTGTAGACGAGCCTATGGTTCTCAACACTTGGTATTATCAAGAGGAAGGATTAAGCATTGGGATTCAAGAGAATTAAGGGATGTCAGTTAACTGATGGTTCCATCCTTTGGTTGGGTGAGATAATTGTTTGTCGTGAGAAGCTAGAAGTTAAGTCCTCATACTAGAGCGTGATTTACAACAATTAGACTAACACCAATGATCCACCAAAGGTGTCGAGTATAATTAAGGATCCTACAACAAGACATGAGGATTTATTGTTGCATGGATGTTTAGTCTATATCATGGGCCAAAGAACCCACATGTTCGAGGATCAAAATAATTGATACTAAGGACCCCGATTATTGGTCTTATAAAATAAGTATGAGGGCATCAAAACTTGATCTTATGATTACATAACTATGTTTTCAGGCAGTAGAGGGCATGGTTGAAGTGGTTGCATTTTGGGAGACATTATTATAACACCACTTATCATATGTCCATCGATATGACACCATTCCAATCATTATATGGCTATGATGCTCCTTCCTTTGTTGATTTTGAATTTGGTGATAGAAGGGATCCCAAGGCCAAGGATTGGATTTAGGAGATCTAATACATTCTTAAGGATCTCAAGGATAGTTTACAGGTGGCACAAAATCAATAGAGGACTTATGTAGATAAGAAAATATTCGAGCAAACTTTCGAAGTGGGGGAATTGGTGTTTTTCAGATTACAACCATATAGACAGTATTCCCTGAAGAATATAGAAAATATTAAGCCTCACTTCTATGTCCCCTATGTAGTGGTTTGGAGGATTTGTGAGGTAGGTTGTGAGCTAGAGCTATTAGAGGGGAGTAAAATTCGCAATGTATTTCATGTTTTGTTCCTCAAGAAGTCATTGGGACAACAAGTCACTACTTCGGTAGAGTTACCTCCATTGGATTAGGAGGGGTAGTTAGTGTTGGTTCCTAAGGAGGTAATGGAGGTTTGGGAGAGGAAATTGAGAAATAAGGTGATATAATAATACCTCATGAGGTGGAGATATTTTCCAGCAAAGGATGCCACATGGGAGAGTCACCAGATATTGGATCATCTGAACTTACAGTTACTTGAGCACAAGCAATCTCAAGAAGGGAGGAATATAATTTCCCTTTCCAAGTGATCTCTCCAAGAGATTGATGAAATAGCCTAACAGATTCTTGTAGGCTATAGTCATTGGAAAAAGGGAATTAATTAATTATTTAATGTCCAGGGAGTGAAAAAGTAACTTAGTAAAAGTGAGATTGAGTAATTAATAAAAAGAGGCATTTTTACTTTATTAAAAGGGTAAAAGGGTCTCAAAGGGTCAATGAAGAGATAAAATGGAAATGAGAGGCACCCTCTCTCATTATCCACTAGTTATTTTCTAAAATCAAATTGAGAGAGTTCTTATGGATTTGGCTCTTGGGATAGAAAAACCTAGATAATTTTTGAGGTTGTTTTCAGTTGTGCGACTATCCACCCTAGCTAGTAATTGAGAGGAGATCATTTAGATATTCTTATTGTGCTTCATTTGTAGCAGAGGTTACCTTCTTGTAGCAAATATTTCTTTGTTGGTGGATGAGTTCTTTAATTTTAGTTGAGTTTTTCTTGTATGACAGTTGAGTTGTTTGTGTGTGGGTCAAATCTCTTTTGAGCAAGTCAATTTTCTCAAGAAGAAATGAGTATTTGGTCGTTGGGTGAGTTCTATACAAATATGGGTGCATTCATTTGAATCTAGGAAACATATTCTCCATTATTGGTTGAACCTTTCACACTGTTGGACGAGTAAATTTCTAGGGGGGCGAGTTCATCTATATTATGGAAGAGATCATTCGTTCAGGGTAGAAGATCAATTATGGAGGTCGATTTTATTAGTAAGTGTGAGTTAGTTCTTATTGGGTTGTGTTGAATTCTATAGAGGTCGACTTTCTGTGTTGAGGGGTCAAACTTTCCATGTTGGGTGCTTTCTTTGAGGTTAGGTGCTTCCTCTTTGATATGTTGTGGGTTGTTTTACCTCCAAACTAGGAACATGTTCAATATTTGCAAGTCTGTTGATCAATCACCTTACCAACTATTGCACAAAAGTCACTCTACATGCATGTATATCATTGATCATTTGATGTACTTTTTTCTAATTTACAATTATCCCTTTTTTAGTATACAATTTAGAAATTTTCCCTTATTTATGCTATTGTTAGAATATTTTTGAAATGATACCATGTGGTGCTGCTATATATCTTTGGAGTAATACGTTATGAGTATATATTATATGCATTTTCATATATGTTGTTAACTAGAAACCAAAGTTTTTATCTGTGGGTAATAGAGTTATACATACAAACTATTTGACCCAATATCCACATTAGTAAACTGAACAAAAACTTAAAAACAATCAACAAGGATCATTACATTTGATCTTGGAAATTTTTTACATTGATTATATAAAGTTAACACTACTGTTGGGTTTGATTTTTCCTTGGAGCAAAGGATGCCAAGACCTAGGAGGAAGAAGAGAAAGAAAACTTGAGAGAAAAACTGCAAGTTGTGCGCATGTTGTAGCAGCCTTGGAACTCCTTGCCCAACCATGGAAACCTTGAGTTTTTATTTGGTAAACCATAGATTCCTTTATCTACCTGCTTCAAATTTTATATTCACAAGCATGGGAAACCTTTAATTTGATCATTATTGACCCCAACAATTAAAATTCGTACATCCATAGTTTTCATCATACAAATATTTTTCTTTCCAACCTAGATGCCTAATGTAGAATCATGACCTCCTTGGATGGAACCTTGACATCACAATACCCATTTACTATGTGTCGCTTGTCTTACACAAAAACCTAATTTTCATTGATAATTATAATTGGAAATTTTGTCTCACTCGACCTAGCCATCGTTTAATTTTAATAATTCAGATTTCGGATTTCAATTTAATCACAATAATTTTATCCCATACATCCATAATTTTTCATAATATACCTTTTTCATATTTTGAAGAACATGTTGGAGGAAGTATTTTTTCATATCTACACTTTGCCAATGGTACTTAATACATTACATGAACCTTTCATCACAAGTCTTTCTTTCCCTTGCAAATCATATCTACACATTGGCAATGGTACTTATTGCACTACATGGACCTTTCATTCCAATGAACCCCAAACCTTATATCATTCTCTATATTTCTATAATTTTACAATTCTAGATTGCATAAGTTTATCTTTGTTCAGTGTAGTATATGCATTCTTGCTAAGGCACCAACTTCCTTGGTCTTCAAGTCACAATTACAAGACATTGTTTTTGTTTATGATAACTAGCTTGTTCATCGACAAGGATAGTTATGGTACTCTCAATGGAGTATCCTTATTAGTACCTACCAAAATAGTGGAGTATCCTTATTAGTACCTACCAAAATAGGTAGTATAGCAATCATAATGATCTTAAAATACACTCAAATTGCTATTAATACACCCATTTTGCAGAATAGTTATAAAATATTTCCAAAGTTTTAATTAAATATATAACTAACTTGATTTTTTTCAAAATAGACTATATTTTTAAATTTTTTGAAATTTTGAAATTGATTTTTCCATTGGCTAAGGAAATATGATGGGACATAATTTCCCTTGGTGCGTTTTCATTTACTTTTGCTATTTGTCATTGTTAAAAATCATATAAATATATAAATAACAAAATTCGACACATACTCATATATATTAAATACCTTACATATATTTAATACTATGAAACTGACACCCTGACACTAGTTCCTTGGAGCATCCATGAGATCATTTATTCTTCCCTACATTTCCAAATGCTCTATTGTGTCTCTGTAGAATGTTCGGCCATTCCTTCCCAAGAGATCAGTAGTCTACATAGTCTATTAAGATGGTTATTGTATTGACCCCAACGTCAGTAAGACTACTTGTTGGTAGGCTATGTTAATAAATAAATATGAGTCCTATCCAGAGT
Organism: Picea mariana; assembly: GCA_032191745.1. Taxonomy (NCBI): domain Eukaryota; kingdom Viridiplantae; phylum Streptophyta; class Pinopsida; order Pinales; family Pinaceae; genus Picea; species Picea mariana. The sequence continues at coordinate 137,941 of JASDQU010013102.1, read as the reverse complement.
CCTTTTCAATTTCCAAGTGAGCAGAAAGAGGAATCCAAGTGTTAGTTGTGTTTTTTCTATACCATAGAACATAAGAGAAAGGGAAAACCCCACGAGCGCCTACTTCCTCCTCTATAATTTCTCTTTGTACATTGTGTCATCAATTTGAATACATGCATCTGCTATATTTCCAATGAAGTCATGGAAAATGAATCGCCATCAAAGTGATCATAGGATTGCTAAACTTACAAATATGCTTAGGTACAAATGCAAAAAGGGAGTTCCCATTAGTATTAGCCATAGGAGTAAAGATATGACATGTAAATATTGCACACGTCAAATGTTCACATTACATACATCAAAAACTCATAAATGTAGGAAACTATGGAAAACTCTAATTGATGTGTTTTAAAATGAAGGAGGGTTGATTTGTAGGAAAAAAATTGGGTTTTAGGGTCTAATGCATTTAGTTTTTTTTTCGAATATTTATTTTTTTATTTTGTTCAGAAAATATTTCAGTCATTATCATTTTTGTTCAAAAACTATAAGAAATTATAAGGATGATTATGTGCAAGTTGTTTATATTATCTTCTTGTTGGTAAAGATGGAGTTTTGGATGCATGTAGCTTTCATAACTGTTGATTTTCGACATTTGTGTCAAGGGGAACTGACATTTTTGTTTCACATTCCATTAGAATTTGGCACAATATAGTTTTGTTGGTATTTATGAAGTAAAGAATTCATTTCATCTCATCCATGTCACTATGTGGTTTAGTTGAAGGATGTTCTTAGGGTGGGAACAAGCTATCAATCACGGATTATTGCTTGGAAATTTGGTGTTAAAATAGTGCATTAGATTATCATCTACGTTTGAAATGCTATTTTCTTTTTGGAAATTTCTATTTTGCAAATTTTTTTCAGGACGTACCCTAGCTTGAAACTTGGTTTAATTTTTCTTTTGACAATTTCTATTTTACAAATTTTGTTTAGGCCAAGTCTACCCTAGCTCGAAACTTGGTTTAATTTTTCTTAGATCAAATCTTGGTTTAATTTTTCTTATATTTAGGATGGAATTTATTTGTCCTTTCATACTTGGTGTTTATGTTTTAACTTCTTGTATTGCATTTGCTCATAAGAGTGATTGAAGGGAAGCATGTCTATCCAAAGAAAATTTTGGGAATGTGGCCCTAGAGACGACCTTGAAGTGGTGGGTGAGAATGAATTGAAAACTCAAAGTGATGAGCAACCTCACGATAGGAGCCAAGGAATTATTTACAAAAGTCTTTCTGTAAATTGATGACCAATCTCCCCGAATTTCTAATGCAAATTTTATTTTTCTTTCTTTCTTTTGAAGAAAGAAAGAAACTTGCCTATCAGCTTCGGTTCTTGGTCCTGGTTCATGGTCCATGATAAGATAGACAAACGAGAATTCTACGTAATTCTTGCAGTTACGTAGGCTATCCACTAGCTATAAATCCATCTCCCTCAACTGAATCAACTAGATCAACTGCACAATCTGTATCTGCTACTAATATATAATGTTACTTTAGCCATACGATAAATATAAGTGGGTTGACATCCTTAGGTAAGTAATAAGTCCATAACTCATGCATTCCAATGACGCATATTTCGAGCTGTGCATACTTGTTAAATAAGATACCATCCTTTCATGAAGGTTCCATTACATAGGATATGTTCTTCCTTAGACTTATTTATGCATATTTCATAATTGTGGTTCTATCACTTAATTCTTACTTCAAGTCTAGCCACTTGGTGTTCATACACATAGACAATTTGTTTATCCTTTAAAACTCAGAGTCTTTTCTCTACAATTACCTCATAATTAACAAGAAGCATATTTGAAAACATGAATCTTTTGTTCTATCATCACTTTCAAATATCTCCTTAATAAGGCCTTTTAAATCATTAATACAATGATGCCAAATAATAAATATTAAAACTATTAAAGAGAACATGATTATAAATATTGAAATCTAAATAATTTTCTTTATTAATAACTCTTCAATAGTTATCAATAAAAAAATAACTTATAAATTTTAACTATTTAAAAATGAAAACTTAACAATTTATTTAATTTAATATTTTTATTTTTCTTAATAATTTTTATTTTTATTATCTAAATATTTTAAATTATTGATATTCAAAATTACAAAATTTCCTATTAAAAAATTAAATTATATATTATTTATTTATTATTAAAAAAAAATATTAAATATATATATTTATATAAAATAAAAAATATTTTCATAAGTGAATAAATTAACTTATATATTATTTACTTATTATAAATAATAAATATTAAATAAATATAATTATATGAAATAAAAAATATTTTGATAACAGCATTGATCCTCGGTGAATAAATGTAGCATGTATTAGATAATATTATTACTTGTAAAAGAAAAATGACAAATTTTGAGATTCTCCTTCATTATCGTTAAATAAAATGGTAGAGCTTCGTTTGATTACTTAATTATATGGATGTATGTATTAACATTATTACAAGATATGAATTTTTGGTTTTGCATTTAGTTCTGTTTAATTTATCTTAGATTTTGGTTGTAGTTGACATATAGGTTTTGGGATTTTACAGAAGATTTTAGTTCTAACTTGTGAAGGGAATGTTGATATGGAAAGTATAAATCATTGATTTAGTTTTTTTAATTTAGTTTTGTATATGGAGAGTTGGGTTTTAAAATTAAATGTTATTTATTTTTTATTTTTATTATAAAGTTGTATATTATTTTAGATTGTTTGTTAATTAAGTAGAGATTTTAATGTGTAAGTGATTTTTTTTTTTAGGAATACATGAATTTTGTCAATTTTCATTAGTTTAACTGGTTAAAGTGTGTTTTTTTTGCTAGGTTATCAGAATTTAATATCTTTATTATTTAGTTTGTAAAAGACAACGATGTTAAAGGTTGGGGGTGATTTTGATAACTTAGGTGTCTATAAATTATAGTTTCTTAACCAACTGTTAAAATAATTGAAATATTGACCCCTCAAGTAATAAGCATTTCTAAACAACAAAAAATAATATGTAAATTTAACATAGTGACCTTTATAGGTAATGTATAAAATAGGATGATTGACTTTTATATTTAGTATTTTTTAATAGTTTTTCAAAAAATATTTCAAATTTATGTAAATTTAACATAGTGACCTTTATAGGTAATGTATAAAATAGGATGATTGACTTTTATATTTAGTATTTTTTAATAGTTTTTCAAAAAATATTTCAAATTTATTTATTTATTATTATATATTATTATAGTCGTTTTAAATTGTTTGGTGGAAAATAAATTTCTGATTTGATAGGGTTAGATTACTTTTATTGATAAATTATTAAAGCAACATGTTTTATCGTATTTAAAGTAATATTTTATAATCTTTTTATATTTATAGTATTTCAATGTGTAAGTGAACTTTACCTTAAGAATACATGAATTTAGGATAGTGACCCTATAGATATTGCATAAATTTAGGATGATGACTTTTATATTTAGTATTTTTTAATATTTTGGGGAAAAAAATTCTCCGCTTATTTATTATTGTTGTATTCTTACATTGTTTGATAGTTGTTTGGTGGAAAAGAAATTTATGATTTTATATGGTTAGATTATTTTTATTGATAATTTATTAAAACAATATGGTTGTTTGGTGGAAAAGAAATTTATGATTTTATATGGTTAGATTATTTTTTATTGATAATTTATTAAAACAATACGTTTAGATTATGGTGTTTAAAGTAATATGTTATAAGATTTTTTATATTTTATTTTATTAATCAATTTTTTTATATATCTTTGTATTTAGTTGGGAAGGTTCATGTTAGGGTGAGGTTTATATATGATAAATAAATTAATTTTATAATTAAAAAATAATTTATTTAATGATTATGGTGAAATTGGTTTATCACACCTTAAGAAAAGCAAGAGATTACTTGGATTTCTTTAAACTGTTATTTCAATGCTTGAAAAAAATTAAGAGAAGCATTCCAAGATCGCTAAATTTTTGATGACTTAGAGGGTTAGGAAGGTTAGTATTGTGACAAATATTTGGAAATTGAGATCTAATTTGGGTATATGTAGGGAATTTTAGAAGAAAGTGATTTTCATCTTCAACCCTCTTGGTGTCACAAAGGTGATAGATTCTTTCTTGCCGTGGTGTTTTAGGGATTGTTCAACGCCCAATTTCAATATGCAGCTCATGGAAATTAGTTCTTATTTTAGAAATATTGTTTCTCTTCTTTATGCTAGTCAAAACATAGAGATACTTTTGATCTTCAGGGTTAGGGTTAACCACCTCCTTATAATATCTTAATTTTCTTTTATCCTCTAATTCTTTATCATGCCATAGAATATCCTTAAATTTATCTTGTACAATATTTTTAATATCATCGATATTCTACAAAATAACTTCTTCTTTTATTCACCAATGATTTAGCCATTGGTGATTTTGGCTATATTCTGAAGAAATTTTGGGGAGCCCCTTATTATCCATGTATTGTACATTAAGTACCCAATCATAGCTATGCTCTCAATGAGGGAAAGAATCAGTTCAATGATGAGGATATGATAGGGTGTATTACCCTTAATTTTGAGATTATAAGTTATAAAATTATTTTGGATCTTCTCTATCTTTCTCCATGATTCTCGAGAGATACTGCATCTGCAAACTTCACATCCATATAAAATAACATGAGTGATAAAATTCTCAAAGAGGAGTTGTTTCTTATCCCATAGCCAAAGGTCTGCTAATTTACAATTATTTTCAATCCCATAATAAGATTTCCACCCTCCATTTATCCTTTTCTCAATGCTATAGTTCCAATTGAGCTTGTGATGAATATCAATTCCAAGATACTTGTACTAAGACACTTCCTCCAAGATATTATTGTCATATACAAAATTACCATAGGTGATCTTGTTCGATTTAATGATCATAACCTTCGTTTTGTCAGTTTTCACAGTCATACATGTACTAGATCAGAAGCCCTTGAGGATTCTAGGGTTCTTACTAAGGTCATAGGGATTCCTTGTCATATGAACAATATGATTGGCATAGAGAAGAAGGATGATTACTATACTAGCAAGAGTTGGTCCAACACAATATGTGGCTTGCAAACAATCTTTCAACTTGTCAATGTAACTACAAAAAATGGTAGGGGATAGGGGACTATCTTGCTTGACTCCTGTATTGCAGTTAATTTCTTCTGACCAACCCTTAGTTCTCCTGAAATTGGAAATAACATTCTCATACAACATTATCGTAACATGTCTAAGACCGAAGGGAAGTTTAGCTCTTCTAACATATTCCAAAGGTTGGTCCCAGGAACAATGTCAAAATATTTTCTAAAGTCAATGAAACAACAAAGAAGGTTGTTTTTATTTTTATGACACTCCTCTACAATGATCCTAGGTATGATAAGGTTTTCCAAAATTGAATGATAACCTCTAAAACTAGTCTAACCTTTATCTCTTTTTATGTGTCTTTCTATCCATATGCTTATCTTCTTTTCCAAAATACTTCCATATATCTTGGATAAAATGGGGATAATAATAATGGTTCTATAACTATAGGGATTATTTTTATCTCCACTTTTGGAAAAAGGAACAATGAGGATTTGAGTCCAAGGTTTAGGGAATCCTTCTCAAGACTGCTAAATTGAAGAGCTTGTGTATGTGGGGGTAAAAAATAGGTCCTCCAATTTTTAATATTTAATCTTAGTAACCCTCGATGTCCTTATATTTAACATTTGCAAGTCACTTAACCCCATAATTTATGTATTCTATAGAAAAAAACATAATCTTTTGTAGAGGCGTTTGGAATTTTTTCCAGGACATTATGGGATTCATAAATATTTTTAAGGTAGTTTGTCAAGGGAATCATAGAATTTTTCTTAGTATTACGAGTCAAAAATTGCCTCCAAAATTTCTTTGTATCTAGCCTAGAAAGGTGCAAAAGGTTCTCTTGTTTTCTATTTATGTAGTGCCTTTTTTTCTTTTAATTAGGCTTTTGTATCTATTAATATTATCGCATTTAAAAGCCTCATTACAAACATACCTAATGGATTTTTTAGCAAGTTTACATCCGTTATCATACTAAGGGTTGACAATTTTATTCTTATGTTTACACAATACTTTGATAGAGAATTTTTTTATCGAGGTAGAGAAGATTGTTGTAAAATTTGATAGATATATTCAATATTTTTTTTTATATGATCGAAGATTTAATTCAGTGTTCAAGTCCTTTACAAAGAGATTAGCTTTATTTTTGTCAAAAAGTAGATGCCTTTGGTTACTAGACTTATATTCAAGGGGTTTTTTGTGCATGGTAAAGTTTAGAGTTAGGGTTAAATTTCTATGATCAGAATCAGGCTCATGGTCATTTAAAAGGTCAAAATTTACTATTTGGTTGTAATCAGGGATATATGATATCACATAGTCCACAACAATACTACTCATCCCATGGATACAAGCCATTTATTTATATTTTGGCCAATTCATTAGACCATTACAAATTATTAGATATTGAGAATTGCAAAGCTTGATTAGCTCAATACCATATAAATTCCCAGTCAAGTCTTATGAATTTCTATTGCATCTTTTAGCTAGAATAAGGCCCTCGTTTAGCCACAGAGGGTAAGGGTTGGAATCATTGCTTAAAATAATGGTTTGACTATTTGTAATTCTATCATTAAATTCTACTAGCAGGAGGGCACTACCTTCATTTCTCATACTATAAATATCTGGTTCTAAGATTTTATAGGGACATTTTTATCTAGATTTTTTTATTTTATAAAAGGTAGAATTAATAGACACAAAATAACAAATTGTTATATAGATCTTCTTAGAATTGACATCTAAAATATCCATCTAAATGAGCTAATTGAGAGGGTATTTTTTATGAAGATGAATGTGAGGAGAAATGTTTGTTTTTATGTAACAAGCTATAACCCCTCTATGGGAGTATTTATTGTTCCATGTTGACCACAATGTGAATCCATTTATGTTAGGGACCTTAGATTCCTCATGTTTCAAATTTCAACTAAAAATAMAATATCAATTTCACTTGGGATCCAACATAATATAGATGRCCCATTTGTTACAAGGAAAGCCCYGATAGTTCCAAKAAAGGATTTGAAGTGTCTCAAATTTCTATTTATTGTTATCCTTTTGGTCTTTATCCCTAATAATAGCTTTTTGGTTCCTAGTTGTTTCCCATTTTCCTTCCTTTTTGGCTTCCTTTACGTTTTGAACCTCCTTAATTTAGCTTGATTTTATGGAATGAGGTCTTCATTCATAAATATTCCATACCATTTTAAGCTCGGAGGTTTACTAAGTATGTCATACTTATAGGAATTAGAGCTTACCATAACCCGAATAGACCTATCTTTTCACTTTTTTTCTTCTATAAGGCCAATTGTTTCAATTTTTGATTTATTTTTTAATCCCTCCTTGACTATTGCTAATGTGTCCTCATTTTTATGTTCTTTTATACCAAAAAATTATGAGTTCCAAGACTCTTTTGTTACCCTCGTGGTCTAACTCTATGAGCTTATTCATTTCCTCTTTGATATGTTTGATATCCAATTTGTGTTCCACTCTATTTATGGACAAATTTTTAATTATCTTGTCTTCTAGCTCTTTAATCTTGTCTCTAAGATTGCTATTTTCACCCAATTTTTCTTCCTTCGTTGATTTTTTTGTTCTTAATTGGTTTTTTTATATTTATTGTAAACTAGCCTTCATTTTGTGTAGTTAAATCTAAAACCCTAATAGTTTATTGTCCATCTTGGAAGGATCAAAATTAATTATCAAGCATATTAATTGAGTTTGAATTTTGGCTTCTCTTCATGCAAACTATCTAGGGTCATATTCTGCTTAGACTCAGAGATAAATATTCACCCAATAGCACCACAAAGATAATATTAACATTAAACATAAATAAAAATTGATTATTTAATAAAATTTAAAATTATTTTTAATTAATTAAAATTTTTATCAACATTAACAATAAAATTATAATAAATTTTACAAGCTTGAAAAAATATTTTTAAATAAAAAACAAATAATATACAAGATTATAAATAGATTACACAAGTCATTTTAGTAATATAGTAGATATGTAAAAGATAAAAAATAAAAAATCTAAATATTATAAGATTTAAACATTTTCCTAAAATTACCACTCACTAAAAAAATCATTAAAAAATCATTACAATTACAAAAATTATTAAAAAAATCATTACAATTACCATTCTTCATTACTAAAATTACATATTCTTTTATGCATAACTCTATTTAATATCAATATGTAAAACATTTCTTTTTAAATGTGTAACAAATTGATTTGATTGTAAATAAAATCTGCTTATCATTTTATCTGCACACAATGATTGCAAAACTTCTGCCCAAGTTACAATATCATTATCATTTAAAATCATAGTGCTAGTGTTAATCAATTTACATGAACAACATTAAAATAATTTACATGCCAATTATTTGAGATAATATTTCTTAATATTAAATCCTTTCTTTTACCCGGTCTATTGGAGCCCGTATGGGTCGTCAACGGATGTATCACTTCTTATATATCATTTTTTATAATAGTATACATTTAATATATATATATATATATATATATATATATTATTTATTAGAATATTATATGTACTTATCAAATTTTGTTAGAGTATGTGTTTAACATGTATTCCGTCTTATATATTACCTCTTATATTCTTATATGTATTTAATATTTCTCAGAAAGTCTTGAAATTTTGAATAATATTATATGTACTTATATATGCTTCACATGCATTCCATATAATATATGTATTTAATATTTGTCGAGAAAGTCTTGACATTTTGAATAATATTATATACACTTATCAAATTTTATAAGAGTATAGGATTAACGTGTATTCATGTTATATATTAGCTATTAAAATATTATATGTATTTAAATGTATTCCATGTTATATATTATCGATTAAAATATTATATGTATTTAATATTTGTGGAGACAGTTTTGAAGTTTTGAATTTTAAATAAGAATCATTAAATAATTTTAATAAAGTTATGTTGAATTTTGATATTCGTTTTTACTTATGAACATAGACGATTTTTTCTGTGTGGATAATTTTATTGTTTTTCACTTTATCTTCACATATAATGTTTTGTAAATTTTAAATTAATAAATTGCAAAATTATAATTTTTTAAATAAGATATTAATCGTAAAGAAATTATGTTGTAAATTATAATTTTTTTAATAAGAAATTATTCTAAAAAAGAAACTTTATATTGTAAATTATAAATTTCTTGAATAAGAAATAAATTTTAAAAATATCTATATATTTGTGTTTTTTTTTTTTTTTTTTCTTGTTAAT
>JASDQU010013102.1:106976-121425 GCA_032191745.1 Picea mariana | reverse complement strand
TGAACATAAGGCAATTAATTGCAGAATCAATGAAAGGAACACATATGCAAGAAACATGAATGGTGTAAATAGAAGATATGGAAATAATCATGGATTTGTCAACAGAAGTTATAATTCATTTTCCCCATTGATGGAAAAAAATATTGCATGCTACAAATGTAATTATCTTGGTCACAAAGCATGAGATTGCAGATATATGAATGATGATGTCCCTATGCCAACCATAGTATGGAGAAGGAAAGAGATTCAAAACAATGAAGATTGTCAAATAGCACTGACTGCTGAAGAATGTAAAGAAGAAGATGAATGGTACATAGACAGTGGATGTTCTTCACACATGACCGGGGATCAAGACAAAATCATCAGCTTGAAGAGAAACAGTGGCAATGTTGCATTTGGAGATGACTCATCTGCCAAAATACTTGGAGAAGGTGTAGTAGAGCTTGGAAGAAAAAATGTAAAAACAGAGAATGTTCTATTGGTTGAAGACTTGAATCATAATCTACTCAGTGTTAGTAAAATGTGTGATCAAGGATACACTCCCATGTTTGACTCTCGAAAATGTAAAATCAGAGAAAATAGTTCAAGAAGATTGGTTGCAATTGCAAGAAGAAGACCAAACAACATATGCATCCTAAACATAAAGAAGAGAGAGAAGACAAAAGCCACAAAAAAGGATTCCAAGGAAGAAAAAGTCCCAAAGACCAAAAATAAAGATGAAGTATTATTGAGTGCCACATGTTTAGGGGGAGAAGCCCCAAAGAAGAAGGTTACCTTTTCCCATTATAATCAGGGGGAGAAGCCATACCCTTTTCCATTGATGTCAAAGGGAGAGAGAAATTGGGATCATGATGATAGGGGGAGCATGAGTATTGCTATCAATGACAAAGGGGGATATTGTTGGAAGATTGGTTGTTGTCATTGATGTCAACCCTAGTCATGGGTTTTGGACCGCAAGATTGATGAAGCTATTTGAACATGAAAGAAAATGAACGTGAAGATACAACAGTCATGGATGCATAGTATACATCATTTTGCTTCCAGTGGTATGTGGCACATCACGTGGATCCTCATGATTGAGGAGAAATGAATTTTTGAAGATGACAAAGTGAATTGAAGAAGGAAGAACATGTAGGCCCTGAAGATAATTAAAGAAAAGAATTACAAAATAAGAAAGTGTCAGGTTGACCCTAATGTTAAAAGGAAGTGACATAAATGGTATAAATAATCATTATTATACATTCATTTGATACAAGTCGAATTTCAAAGATAATAAGAAGAAAAGAAGGCCAGATTTCAAGAGAGGATGAAATCTTTTGGTGATGTGTTCTAAGGTATGTTATTTTCAGGTCATCTTACCATTTTTGCTATAAATTTTTTTTCTAGAACGATTCAGATGGTGAAATTGCTATGGTGTTGAGAATACATATCAAGGTACCTTTGGTAAAAAGTTTAGCTCTTGATTCGCTATAATTATGGAGATACACTCTATGGAAGATAAGGTTTGTGACCAGTCCTGAAGCTAGTCAATAAACATGTGTTCTGGGTAAAACAGTCATAACTTCTCCATACAAAATCCAAATGAAGTGGGACCACTTCCATTGGAAAGCGTACAGACTGTAGTTTCGTATGTGCGAGTTTTAGAATCGGATGTTAAACATTGAGCCTGGGGCATGCTGTACAAGTTGGGTCTTTTGAATAGACCAGAATTGAATAAAGTCTACCATTATTTCTATAACCTCTTTTTGGGGAGGATTCAATGAGTGAAAATTGGAGGAGTTTTAGAGAATACATTGAGTAATATTATCTACAGGATCAAAGTACCCCAAGAATTGAAGAATTACAGAAATTGAAGAAGTCTCAGGAAGCATTATCAGGTTCTATGTGATGATTGGTTGATGGTGATGATTTAATGTAATGTTTTATTATCTCTCATATATTCTTGGGTGGAAGGAAGGGGCAAGGATGGAGAGTTAAAATCTCTCCTGATATTGGAGGAATGTATCTTCATCTTGGAGGTTTATCTCTCCCTTTACATTTGGAAGTTGTAGCTACCTTTGGAAGTCATTACTTCCCTTGAACAATAACTATTGATTATTTATCATATATTTTGCATGGTGTATTGTGGTGTATTGATCTAACTCTTATACTATTGTTCATTGCTCATTGGATATAGTCGAATGGTTTAAGTATAAGTTGAAAACAGTTTTAAATTGTACTTGATACTGATTCACCCCCCTCTAAGTATCAACACTCTCCTCGAACAGTTCCCATGACACATCTTTGATGGCCATGTTCAATTGTTGCAGGAGCATCTTCCACCATAGAAGAGCACTCCCCTTCTGCTGAAATACCGCCATGCAGAGTTTCATGTTGGAGGTGTAGTCACGAAGTACGAAGAAAATCACCATGTTCTCCAACCATGCCTCGGTGGTTGTGTCATCCGTGGAACCCAAGAAATCGAGAAACTTGACCTTCTCGAGTTATCTATGAACGATGCCAGTACCTATTGAGGTGCACTATGGAACCTCAAGGGGTACATCATAATAACCATAAAGATTACATCTATAATAACATATGTCAATTTATTGACACAATTAGCCATCTATGTTAGCAATCAAGTAATGGTCTAAGTATATTTTACCAACAAGATATGATTTACCAACTACATAAACAATTTCTACGCCACAACCTTGACTGTTACTTTAGGGATTTATTTCTCTTACTATTCGAAAGGGTTGACAGTTAGGAGCTAACCGCTAAAATAAATAACCTTCTTAACAAACATATAAGATTCAAAATATTTTTATATATTCAGATATAATATTTCCCTAAACATTGATTTTCTCAACTATGCACAAGGGTTGTCACTACTTCATTAATATTATAAAATGTATAAGAATAATCACAGAAATCCATAAAAAAGAATCGTGAGCTACTTGCATAATCTTTCATAAAAGACTAAGAAGATCAACCTAAAAAGCACTAAAATAAATATTTGGTAACCTACGTATTGATCAAGGGAACTCTAAGAAGGTCGATCATCCCATGTTACTTTAATAAGGTTGACATGTGAACTTTTATGTATAAAAGAAAGGTTAGGAATATATTTAGCGGTGTACTCAACAATTATTATAAGGATAAAAGAGTAGAAAACATAATCAACAACCTTAATGCGTACTGGGTGATGAGGTGATCAGTAAGACGTAAAGAATTGGGTACCTACAACACACCTAACAACTAGAAGTTTTCCCCTTGCTCTTCCACATTTCACCACCGATTACAACATTAACACAATGAAGTTTGTGCAGCATTAAAATCGACAAAGAAGAGAACAACTGTCAACGCTTGGAAAGTGGGTGAGGGCGCAGAGCTTATGACTCTCCCCAAAAATGCAAAGTTTAAGTTCGCTGGGTAATCTCCTGGAAAAATCATTGAGGGATTTAAAGGAAAAAATGAAGAGAAGAAATTGCTAAATTTTAGTGAGGATGTAATCAACTCGCAGAGAGCAGTAAAAATCGTAGAGATACTTATGAATCTCAGAAAAATTTGGATGAAGGAAGCTAGACAAAATGGTGTAAAAGCGCAGAGACATTTAGTCCTCTCCGAAATAATTCAGATACAATAAAGACAAAACGCAGAGGCATTCATCACTGGAAAATGCAGAGCCAACTTCTCAATGGAACGTCGAGATAAATTCTGAGTGATTTGCTCAGATCCGCCGAGTTATTAGGAAAAATCCCAACTCTGGCAAGATCACACATCAAAAAGACATAGAAATGAAAATTACAAAACCCAAAGTCTCAAAGGAGAGAATCGATGGGAGTTTTACTCAAAACGCAGAGGTATTCCTAATTGGAAATCACCTTCCTCATTCCAGTATAGACAGAGGAAACTCTTATGAAGTGCAAAGATAGTCTACCAAAGGGGAAATGCCAGAGGAGAACACATTTGTTGGGCGAAAGGCTAGGTTCATCGGAGGGTATACTTAATTTATAAAATCGACGAGGAAGAAAAATCTCATGTGTTGTACCTGGTTATAAATTTGCTGAGGAAAAATATCTCAGAGCGTGTACCATAAAGGTATCTCTTGGATGCTACCAACCCTGGGTGAGTTACACATCAACGCGGGGATAATATTGATGAAAGAAAAATGTAGGGGAGAAGCAAATGAAAACGCAGAGAATAAGGATGCAAATGGGTTGGGAAAAGAGTAAGGCGCATAGCCTATGGATCCCAAAAATGAAGAGAAACTTGTTGCAATTAAACGCTGGGCAATGAAATAGGTGCAGGGTTTATAGCTCCCCAACAATAAGATAGAAAGGAAAATCAAGGATTAAAAACAATTTCGTCGATCTAATGAAATGTGATGCCGGGTTTAGGACGCAAGGAGATTCTCCTTTGCTGGGAAAAAATGCATGCAAGGTGCAGAGATAAATTGCAAAAATGCAGAGGTTTAAATGAGAATATTAAGAGACTCACATTATGAGCAACAATGTCCAACATTGGATGATGGATAAACACAATGAGAATCATCGTCCTGGTTCAATAAAACGCAGAGGTAAAAGTTGCATAGGATGCAAACATTATAAGGTCGCATAGGAAGCATTCAATAGCCACACGTATTCGTAAGGCCATCAATTAATAGATTAATTCTAAAAAAACATATATACAATAAAAAGTTAATATAATGAAAACTCAAATGAAAATACAGTGACCGACGAAGATAGGCTTGATGACGATCCTTGGCGAATGGCCTTCCCTTCCCTCGTTTGCTTGCTAAACGTTGAGACTTCACTGGTACCTCGCACCCAACGCTAGGGATGTTCTTCTTCCCCCTCAGCCCCCCCGAGCTGCAAATAAGCCATACACAAACACAATTAGAATCCTCTAGCTTCCAACTCGCCTCGCAAGGTAGAGCCACCACTCTCTCTCTCAAGCTGGGTATCCTAACTCTCACAAGTAAAACTAGTCAGAATTTCTGCAGCATAACCTTACTCATAACCAGTCTCCCATCCCTCAACTCAGCCATTTGTTTTATATAATTTTCCTTAGTGACACCTTTCCATTTGCACATTTAATTCATTTTTTTAAAAATTAATTAGGAATTATTCCCCCCATACACTTGTCACCCGTTCCATTAGTTGCACCAATAAATCCACAATTTAATTTAATTAAATGTCAATTTTCCTCACCCATCATAAAAGAGTTCCTAAAATCACTCATAGTTGTCCCTTTATTCCCTTTATTTCCCATTTATGACTGACGCCTTTGTAAAATGAAGTTGATTTAAAGTAAAAATGTTCTCTAGTTAGACTAGACTCTAGATACCTTTCTATGCTTACACTTTCTTGTATGCTTTATTCCTTTATTAATTTAATTTCTAATTTGGTATTTACTTGCACAATGTGTATTAAATCACTTTTTATATATTTTTATTTTTTTATTGGTTTCTTAAATTGGTTTACTTCATCCCTCATTATTTAATTTATGAAATTAGTTGTTAGTCTTCTCACTAATCTTAGACTTAGGATTAGTTACATTTTTATTTGAAAGAGCATAGAACCTTAGGGATTATGATTAATAAATTCATTCTTTTGTTAATTAATTAATTCTGCAGGTGCTCAAGATTTTGCGAGGTTTAACATTCGCTCAAAGTTTTCTAGGTCACCTAGATTCATTAACTCACCTTTTTAAATACAACGATGTGCCCTTCAAGATGCACTCTGTGCTCCAAGGGTGCCACTCGTCTTTGACTAGTTTTGG
The DNA here is from genome assembly GCA_032191745.1 of Picea mariana. NCBI lineage: Eukaryota > Viridiplantae > Streptophyta > Pinopsida > Pinales > Pinaceae > Picea > Picea mariana. The sequence goes on along the minus strand of JASDQU010013102.1, from coordinate 115,659 downwards.
TAGTTGTCCAACCCTTGGAGTCAATACTCCATTCAGGTGACCTTGTGAAAGACTAAGGGCTTCTAAGGAATAAGGACCTTGCCTTATTGCATGCCCCTTAGAAATATTAGTGAGTTATTGTCTCAGTCTGCCCTCATGACATCGTGGATCTCTCGAACTAGGTAATCGTCAACCTACAATTCAAGCCATGAAGGGAGTGCTAGTAGGTTGTGTCAGGGGTGCTTCCACACCTCTTCCTCAATATATGGTCTATTTTCATGGCCCCTTTACACCTTATGTGAGTCAGATTAGAAAGCAATCATCAGCCTGCATCCATCAACAAAACATTGTCAATGATCCATAAACAACATCATAATATAATCGATCATATGTCACATATGCATAAATGAAATACTCAAACCAATACAGTCCACTCCCTGACTTAATCTCTAGTCCAAGGAGGTCCATTGATGCCATCGACATCCTCAATCTGTCAAGTGTCCTTCACACTCAGGGGAAACTCATCAATTACATCTGTCAATACATAGATATCAAACAATATAAATCATAACCCGCCAGCATAACCATAATAATCCATAAGAGAAACATATAACCATATACCAAATTGGATCACTTGCACGCAAGTGTCCTCAAAGAATAAGTCAATAACATGTTCTCTCAAGAGCGGGATGTTACAAAACCCTAATCTAGAAGATCAAAAGTATCTATGTGTTATGACTACTGTAACGAAAAAAATTAACATTATTAAAATAAGAACAAAATCCCATGATCTCTAGAGATAATCCGAAGTTTTGAACATCCCATCACCAACTATCATAGGGGGAAGTGTTTTATAAATTTATTTAACCTTTATTTAATATATATTAAATAACAATCTAAAGAGAAAGTTAACATATTAAAAATTATATATATATATATATAAAACATAAAATTAAAGAAAGAATAAACAATTCAAAATTAAATATAAAAATATTTTCATAAGGAAAAAAATGGATAGATCATTTTTTATAAAATCTATAAACCTATATTTTTTTTTAAATATTGGAAATAAGTAAAATTTCAATATTGATCCTTACTTTACTCATCTCTCTCTCTCTTTTCCTATAAAAAGAAAATTTAAACATAACTATGTTACATTGAAATTCTAGCATGACCTTTAGATTCTGCACTACTGAGTAAGTCCAATGTCAATAGTTTTTCCTTCTTCCCTGTGGTTTTAAGTCAAAATACTATATCATATAAAACTAGGAAAACATAACAATGAACTTGATTTCTTTATTTGTGAAATTAGCATAATGTCCCATTGAATTCTTAGCATGAGCTTTGAATTTTGCATTACCTGGTAAGTCCAATGTCAATAGTTTTCCATTTTATTGGGATGAACTCAACTTCCAAAATTCAAGATGTCTTCATATATTATAATAATCGAGGGATCTTTCCAATGGCAACAATGGAAATCACACATATGGTAGAAACAATCATATTACTGCACAATTTGGCACTAGGACCATGTATATAATAATTCCCATCCCTCTTATGCCTCAGTTCATAGGGAACCAACAAATAAGGAATCAAGGGAAGAAAGGACAAGGTGAGATGTTTGATGATTATTGGAGGGAATACTAGGCTCTGGAATTTCAGGAATCCATGTCACTACAATACTACTGCAATATCAAGTACAAGAACAGACCAAGGGAGGCCAACAAGGGCCAATAGAACATCGATCTCATGAGAAAGTTTCAGAAGCTCACCATTTCCTTCTTTAATGGTTCAAACAAGTTCAAAAATAGAGAATGGGTGAATTAGTTGGACACACACTTCCATCTTAACCCAATTTCAAAGGCATAAGAGATTAAATTCACTACCTTTTACTTAGATGGGGAGGCCTATGAGTGGTGGTACCATGGATTGGTCACTTTGGGACATGCTAGCATCACTTCCTATCTCGAATTGACATATAAGTTGATGGAAAGGTTTGACAGGAAGGATCCAGAATTACATTTTAGAGATTTGGCACAACTCAAACAAGTTGGGATAGGGAATTCCTACATCACTTAGTTTTAGAGGCTTGTAGTCACAATGAAAAATATATCTTATTAGATATTGGTGATTTTGTTCAATGAGGGTTTATTTGATCCACTGCATTGTTGGGTAAAATCCTTCAAGCCCAAGACTCTACAGGATGCCATTATCAGGACATGGTACATGGAGGATGTAGTCCCAAGGACAAAAAAATTCTCCAAACCATTCATTCCACAAAAAGGAAAAGATAAATAAAAGTTTCATAAAGAGGGAGTTGGTAAGGAGAATATGGATGAGGAAAATCATAATGGGTTGAGAAGAAAGAAGATTTTCTTCACATGCAAGGACCATTGGGAACTTGCACACATGTGTATGGGAAATGGTAAGGCACACTATATAAAAGTGCTTTCACATAGTGAAGAAGAAGAGGAAGTAGAGCAGGTACATGACGACGAGAAAGACATATCACCTGATGAGCAACCACATGCGGAGGTCAAGAGTGAAGCTATCAACACTCTATTAAGTGTCCCCATATTTCATACCTTCAACATCCATTGTGTATTTCAGGGTTAGTGGGTCATTGTACTAATTAATTGTGGGGAAACCCACAACTTCATCGACTCATCCATGGTGGCTAAGAGGGGAATTCATATGGTGTATTTTGAGGGGTATGATGTAGTTATAGCTGGTGGGTGCATTATTCCTTGGACATAGAATATCCCACACTTATGAATAGCATTGGGAAGCTACATAGTGACCGATGATTTCTATGTAGTTGAGCTATAAGACACCAATATCATATCGGGGGTCCATGTTATAGAAATATTTTCCTCACCTCGTGCAACTTGCTCAGAAGGCCTTTTCCATTTCCCTATGCAGACTTGAAGTCCCTTTTTACAATTCCCAGAGCTAAAAATAATAGTTTTCCACTTATACACGCCCTAACAGTTATACAACATGCCTATACGTAGGTTGCACCATTACGTCCAGTGTACATCATGTTTTGTGCCCAAAATTAAAAATTGTGTCAGGTTTCCATGTCACGTCATGAGATCCATCATCTTTGACCTTCCATATATTGGAAACGTTTCAACTTGGCCCTTCAGTTCCATTTGAAGGCTATAAATGGGCCATATCCAAGCTATGGAGAAAGGGAAAAGAATTTAACTTTTGAGAGCAAATTTACTCTGGATAAATTATTCACTTCATATTGAGTCTGCATCCATTTTTCCTTTAAAGTTTAAACACATTGTTCAGCCCTCATGCTCTTCAATCTTCAATGGAGAACCTCATTGTCTCTCTTATATGAGCTTGCCTTTGGTGGAGGCCTAGCTGGAAGGGACTTAGTTTCTCAATTCCGAGACGTGCCGACACAAAATTTTGTCATTCATACACTTTTGTTGATCATATTTTAATAGAAATACTCTTTTCTCATCCAATTAATGTCTTGCAAATATTTGAATTGTTATTCCACAGGCATATTTGTTATGAATATTGATGGATTATGCTATTATATGTTCTAACATTATATATTATCACCACATGCTTGTGTATCTTGGATTTTGAGGACAATTTGCAGGTGTATAGATTTGAGTCGAGTGCTCAATGGCGGACTTCATCGAAAGTCCAGATGAGGTAGGCTCTTTATCTTGTCTTGTTAGCATGTTTTTTTATATAGAATACTTGAGATTAGAGTTGATTTACAAAGTCATTTCGGTCTTTTGTGGTTTACCCCATGCCATAGAGTGATTTTCCTCGTAACATTCCAATGTCTTGTTTCCTTAAGAAAACATTATGTTGACTACCAAGCCATAGAGTTGGTGTTCAAAGAAGTAGATGGTAGGAAGGTGGTTTTGAGGGGAATTTCAAATGATACTCCCAAGATTGTCTCAACCAAATGAATGGAGGGTATATTAATACATGGGGATGTATCTTATGCAGCAGAGTGTTTTATCTCTATTGAGAAATATTCTAACAATAGCCATTAGTATCATATAGACATCTAGACACTGCTGAGAAAACATGATCAGTTTTTTGGACAAATACCTCCAGGGATACCATCAGACAAGGTATTTGGGCACACTATTGAATTGGAAGAGGGATAAAAATGCGTGATCGCCACTCCCTAATGGCATCCAAAGAAATTTAAGGATGAGTTTGAGAAGGCCATTAAGGAACTACTAGAGATGGAACACATCAGGCCTAGCTCTAGTGCATTCAATTATTCTGTAGTGTTGGTGAAGAAAAAGGATGGAACAATGTGGATGTGCATTGAATATAGAGAATTTAATAAGAAGATGATAAAGAACAGGTACCCTATTCCTAGGATCGACAAGCTTCTAGATTATTTGCATGGAGTGGTGTATTTTTTGAAGATTGATCTTCAATCGAGGTACCACCAAATTAGAGTCAAAGAGTAGGATATTCCTAAAACTGCTTTCAAATTCAATTATGGGCATTACAAGTTTTTTTTCATGCCATTTAGGCTAACCAATGCACCATCGACCTTTCATTCATGCATGAATCACATATTCCAAAAAAAGCTAAGGAATTCTTTTTTAGTATCATTTGGTGATCTTCTAATATATAGCATGACATGCGAGGAATGCTTGGAGCATTAGATGACATCCTGAGTAACATAGAGGAACAATCATTATATTCCAAGGAGTCAAAGTGTGAGTTTGGAATGATAAATATATTATACTTGGGTCATGTGGTCAGTACTCATGGGGTACAGATGCATAAGGATAAGATACAGGATATACTAGATTGGCTGCAAACCAAAAACCTTACAAATTTGAGTGGTTTCTTTGGTATTTTCAAGCACTATAGGTAGTTTGTGAAGGGGTTTTCATAATTGGATTCACCAGTCACAAATATCACAAATAAAGAGGAATTTAGGTGGACAAAGGAGGATCAAACGACATTCGATAGGATGAAGGAAGTGATGAGAACTTTCCTAGTTAGACTATCACTTATTGATTCAAATCATCCCTTTTTGCTTGAGTATGATGCATTAAGTGAGGGGATAGAAGAAATTTTTATGTAGCAGAGGCATATGATAGAATACTAGATTAGGAAGTTCACATAATCAGAGAGAATATACTCCATCTATGACAAGGAAATGCTCAATATCATACATGCCTTGGAAAATTTTAGACAGTACTTGGTAGGAAAAACATTTGTGGTTAAGATCGATCACAACAACTTGAGACACTTCTTGGGGAAAGAGGACTTGAATGAAAGGAAATAGAAGTGGGTTAGAAAACTATAGGCATATGACTTCGACATTGAGTATTCAAAAGGAAATAAAAAACTGGTTGTTGATGCTCTCTCCAAGAAACCTAAGATATGTTCTCTTGTAGTGATTTCAACTGATTGCAAATATCATGTCTTGGTGGAGTATTCCAAGAACACAATTTCTTATGAGATGATGGATTGCAATGTCCAGGATGACACATACAAAGTCATGGATGACATCATATACTACAAAGACCGCATAAAATTAGTCCTAGAATCTACATTGAAGGAGCAGATCATGAGATCTATGCATGCTATACTTTTGGAAGGGCACCATGGATACTTTAAAACTTACAAGAAAATTAAAGAGAGGTTCACTTAGAAGGTGCTCAAGGATGATGTATTGATGCATGTGAGAGAGTGTGTGAATTTTTCAGTAGAACAAGTCGGAGAAGACCCATCCTGCATGAATACTAAAACAATTGTTGATTTTGGAATAGAAGTGGGAAAGTATATCCATGGATTTCATCATAGGTTTTCCTAAATTATAGGGAAGCGATTGCATATATGAGGTGGTCGATCAGTTTACCAAATTTGCACATTTATTTTCTATATCTTTGTGATACAAGGCATCATAGGTAGCATAGTTGTTCTTCAGGGAGGTATTCAGACTCCATGGGTTGTCGAAGTCTATTGTCAATGACAGGGACAAGAGGTTCCTTAGTGAATTTTGGAAAACGTGGATTGAGGGGTATCTACATGATGCAGGAGCACTAGTTACCACCCTCAGACAGATGGCCAAACAAAGATAATGAAAAATTGGATTGAGGGGTATCTACGTGATGCGGGAGAAAAACCATCGCAAGTCAAACTTGAAATTTCATGAAGCTTCGAGAAGGCATGACGTTGCTGAGAGGACATGATTTCCTTGTATTTGCTTGAATTTATTGAAATATTTGTGTTATTTTCCCTTTGGAGCATCTATTTAACTATTTTAGGAGGGAATCATGTGTCTGAGATGATCCACAATATTGTATTTTGTTTTTTAAATGTAATCCTATGAGAATTGTGAGTTAAGAGGTCAACAAGATGTAAAGATCAGGCTAGGCCCAACGAGGCATTTGTATTGTATTTGAGCTCAATATAATAGATATTGAAATATTATTTGTGTATTCTTGTCTAAATTATGAATGTATGTGTGTAAACCTCTGTGAGAGAATCATATTGCAGGTCTAAAATCTATGAAACAATGTCATATTCTAGCGAGGAGAGAGATCGACCGTCGATCTCTGAAAGGATTGATGGTGATATATCATCAAGTGATATCAAGTAAAGGGGAGATCCAACCATCTGTCCATAGAGAAGATCAACGGTTGGTGTTGAAATATTATCGAAAAATCATAAGGATTATAGTAGAAGGAGGTTCAAAACACGTGGAATAAGTGGAATGGCGAGGAAGAAATCATGACTATTAGATCAAGGTAAAGTTAAGACTTGATCGTTCGATTGATATCATAGTAAATTCGTCACTTCACGTAGTTGGAGGATTGTGATCGTTCTATCTAGATTCATATCAATGGTCCTCATTACATCAGATCGTGGGCAATGGAAGTTTTCAAGACTTCGAAGCCCTAAAATTTCCAAGGTCCCAATGATGAAAAATGTCAGAGTGACGTAAGAAATTCAATTTAGGAGGTGAGATATGAAGACTTGATCCCATGACATATGGTTTCCATGGTAAACCTTGGAATTTATATCAATGCTAGATATTATATCTTCAACACGAGATATCAACAACTCTCCTTACGATGGACAACAACCATCAGTACTTTTTGGTAGTTGGGAACTGTAAAAATTCCCGATGTCCCAACATTGATATAGGTCAGGTTGATGTCAAAGCCCCACTTCAGAGACGACATGTGGTGAGGATAAATCCCCATGATTTCCTCATGAGGATAAAGTTTTGTGGTGTCCCCATGATTTGTATTGAGTTTTATTAAGGATAAATCAACGATCCAGAAAGGATCCGAGATCCATATCAATGGTGCATATTATATCCCCCCATTATTGTTGATCGTTGATCAACTTTAGGATCAATGATATATATTGAACGTATACACCTGTAGACCATCATATGGTTCTCATCACTTCGTATTATGTAGAGGAAGGATTAAGCCTCATGATTCAAGATAATTAAGGGATTGTGGTTAGTTGATGGTTCTAGCCTTTGTTCATGTGAGATAAGTTTTGGTTCCAAGAAGTTAGAAGTTAAGTCCTCCGACTAGAGCTGGGGATTACAACAATTAGTGTAGCGCCAATTATCCACCAAGGGTGTCAAGTATAATCAAGTATCCTTCAATAGGGATTGAGGATTTATTGTTGCATGGACATTCAATATATGTTGTGGGATAAAGAACCCATGGGTCCGAGGATCAAAATAAATGATCCTAACGACCTCGATTATTTGTCTTATCAAATAAGTATCAGGCCACAGGAACTTGATCATATCAAGTGGTATAAGAGCATATCGAAAGATTTCTCTGCAAGAGAGTGAGTACATTTGCAACAACCTATAGCGAGGAATTCTCAAAAGAGATTCCAGAGGAGAGAAATAGGAGTATACCAAAAGACTGAGATCGAGAGGGAATCTTAGTGAGGTATTATGTAACAAGGTATAAGGCATGTTACCGCAGATGATTTATTGCAGCTTGTTATAACCCTATATTTCATAGGATCACCTGATTATTAGAATATCTTCCTTTTTTTAACAAAAGAAAAAGAAAAAGAAAAAAGAAAAAGGAAAGAGAAAAAGAAAAAGAAATAAAAAGAAAGAATAAAAATATAAAAAATCAAAAGTGGGTATTAAAAAATAAATAGAGAAAATATAAAACCCCATGAAATAAGCTTGGTTTGATCCATACTGCATAATCATGAGCAAACCTTTTAAATTTATGTTGATAGGATAGTGAATAAATTTGGCCAAACAGTCTAACCTTGGCCAAATTAAATAGGTTAGTGAATAAATTTGCCCATACAATCTAACCTTGTCCAAATATATTAAGTTAGAGTAATTTTTAATCCAACATTCTAAGATGGATTAATGGGTTAGTTGATTAGACTAGGAGTTAGGTTAGTATTGGTTTATTTTAATAAATATTTGCAAAGGATTGATAAAATACCTTTTATTTGATTTAATTTGATGTGTTTACCTTAGGAAATGACCCCTTGGTGAAAAAAATAAAGAAGGGGAATATAGCACAACCCACAACATGTTTTTATCCTAAATTTCTATCAGGATATGAACTTTTGTCGTTATGCAACTAAAGGGGGCACAGTTTTCAAAAGTTTATCAAGTCGTGCCCATATCAATGACCGGCAGTGATTTTCGAACCCCCTGACCTTTCTGCCTTTAATGGTAGGG
>JASDQU010013102.1:82115-106888 GCA_032191745.1 Picea mariana | reverse complement strand
ATAGCCCATTACCCTATCACATGTCACACTCATCTACTCGTTGTCTAATCAATGTCATCCACGTCACACTCATATACCCTTTGGCTAATAAATGCCATCCCTCATTAATGTTATTCTCCCAGTCACCACATGCGCCATAACGGACACCCCCCTGCACCATTTAACCTCGTTTCTTCATCATTTACATACTATTCATTGATCCAGACATTGTAGACATAGCGTCGACTCCAGTTTTCAATCCAATCATTGCCTAGGAGAACCATCAATAGCTGCCATTAAACCAGGTAACCACAATCATTATATTTCCGCCTTCATATCTCTGTTAGCTATGGCGCCCAAAACCAAGCCCGATGAAACTTCCAAACTTTTCTTCCTTCTCCCATCAATGTGGAGCACGTTCCCCTGACTGACAAATATTACAGAGTTGCAGAGTCGAAGTGTGAATTTGATTTCTTCGAATTACACTTCTTTCTAAAATACATTTTCTTAGACCAAAGTGATGAGATCGGACTCTAGGAGTCCAATGTACCATTATACATGTTTCCCCATACCTATCACTTCCCATAGTTTTCACTTAAGTGTCAAGCCCATCATCTTCCTGGCCAAAATGCCATCGTGTCTTCATCGAGTGAAACTTTGTTCACCATTACCCCTGATTCAATAAACCAAATGTTACAGATCCCCATAATTGATTCTTCCAGCCCTTTCTCCATCGAAATCCTAAATGACCTCTACCAGAAACTCTCTTTCCCCCAAAGAGCCCAAATCTTCGAAATATTCATGCCAAAAGATGCACAGTTGCATAAAAAAAACCCTCCCTATTTGTCTTGTATTTTCTCATTCAGAGCCAACCAAATCATTTCCACCCTCTGTTTCCTATTAGGATATTTTTCTGATGWATGGGTAGACGAACCTATTMTGGTTTTTCTRTCCATTTTCTCYACAGAAGAGAAAGTTACAACCCAGTTCGATTTCAGTCAGTATCTGGCTGACAATATTCATGAACAACTCTTCAAATTATCAACAGAAGGAATGTTTATGTACTCATTATTGGTGTACCTATTCCTTTTCTTCTAGGTAGACAGATTCTCCCATGCTCTCTGGAAACTAGACTAGGAAGGAAATCCTCAATCAGTAACTTCTTGGAGCTCACTAGTAAGGAAGAATTCCACTGAGTTCAGCTTCAAAGACTTCATTGATTAGTTTTATCATCCAGTGGTGTGCATGATCAACAACAGAATGGAACCAAGAATAAATGAGGAGGTCCATAGAATTATTCATCTATCTGACTTGGCCAAAACAGGGGACTGGTATCTTTACCAAAAACATACTGAGATCAAAGTATATGGGTGTGAACTGCCACCATATAAATTGCCAAAATACCTCCCTGTTAGGATATTTGCATTGGAATATATCAGGAAGATGATAAACTCTTATGGCATCCACTTTTTATCACTTAAGAAGAAACAAAAAATCAGGATCAAGAGCCAAATTGGTTCTTTCATATGCAAGAACAGAGCTACAGGAGAAGAGGCTAACAACCTCTTGAAATAGATGAACTTCAGTCTGAGCTTCGCATGGAATTATGACCCATTTGGTATTATATCAGAAACCAGGCTCAAAAAAAGGAACTCTCCATATGATCATATGCAAAAGCCTGAAATATACAAGTTTATGAATAAGACAGACTAGCAGGAAAATACATTGTTGGAGACATAAGAACAGCCTTCCCCTGTCAACAATTCACATACCAGCACTCCTCAGGTGCAAAGATTAAAAATATCCAAAAAAGAGGTTCCACCTTTCAATCTAGATTTTATGAGCATAATGAAATGAATATAGGTTATTAACAAGTTCTTAACACAAAATAATAGAGATACGGCAAAATTGGTTTTCTATTCAATAAGGAAATAAGCTGAAACTGTAAAATGTAGCGAAAACAAGATTGTTGGAATGGTGGCGGCTTATCTCTGAGAAGAGATGTGACGGTTGTGCTCATTCGCAAGAATATTAATACAATGAGTCTCAAGGCATTTTTTACAATAAACAAGAATGCCAAAAACCCTAGAAATACAAAAAACTAACCCTAGGAGATGAAGCGCCAAAAGTCATGTGGGCCCCATTTGGGTAAGTTATTACATCAACTTCCCGGGGTCGTAACTTTTGCATACGATCTCTATTTTAGGCGTATAATAACCCATTGGAAAGTTTTCATTGAGGAGATTCATTTTGGGGAATCAATCATGCCTTCGACTATCATTGAGAAGCTTAATCCTGAAAAACCTTCATTTAGGCCCTCAAAATGGCACTGGAAGTTAAAACTGCGAAAATTGTCAGAAAACTATTTTGAGCCAATTGGAAGAGGTGGGTGTCCAACGATATCCACCTGGATAAATTCTCCCTCCTTAGGAAGCAATGGTATCCATTTCTTTGAGTTCCCCCATCAGATGAGGAAATTTCTACTGAATTTGGCCCCTGGTGAGCCACTTGCCTTGGTGCAGGAGATGCCCTTCTTTGACGACTCGATAAAGTTGGATCCTTTGCTATCGAGTGCCCTTGATCTATGTGTCCACAATTTGATCATTGTATTCCTGTTGTATGCAGTTAGGGTTGAGATCTGTTGGTGTTAGCTTCTCTCTTACATCTGAGGTGTCCAATAATGGTGGGAAATAAGGGCGAAGGAGATCCACGTTGATCACTGGGTGTAGGCCAAGGAATGGAGGAATGTTGAGCTCAAAAGAATTATTCCCCGTGACCTTGGTGATGGTGTACGACCCATAACAAAGTGAGTGAAGCTTCTGATGGGGTCCTGTAAGGTGTTATTTTTGCAAGTGTAACCAAACTTTGTCACCCACCTGAAACTTATATGGCACCTGATGTTGATCATGGCACTGCTTGTACTTGTCATTAGACTTCTATAGGATATCCTGAACCTATTGGCGTATGTGTTGGATCTGCTCAATGAACTGAGTGGCTTTTTCATCTTCAGTTGGAGCAAGAGATGAATCGGTCAAGGTGACCGCAAGGGGAAGTGCAACATCTATGGGACCCAATGGTTGGAATCCCAACCCCACCCGAAAGGGGATGTGGTCGGTTGAGCTATGCAAGGCTCGATTGTAGCTATTTTGGACATAGGGAAGGCTATCATCCCATGTGTGAGGGTGATTTGAATTATACATTTGAAGTATATGCACAATCATTCGATTCACGACCTCAGTTTGGCCATATGTCTGGGGGTGAAAGGTTGTGGATTTAGTGAGCTTGGTGTCCAACAGTAACCAGAGGCTCAACCAGAATGTGCTGAGAAATCGAATGTCCTGATATGAGACAATGGTTTGTGGGATTCCAAAATTTACCCAGACTCGTTCAAAGAAGAGATTGGCAGTGGCCTCTGCTATGATGTTCTTCTTGCATGCAACGAGAATCTCCATCTTAGAAAAGTGATCAACAACCACAAAAACACAGTCATTTCCCCGCTTGGTGGATGGGAGGCCCGACATGTAGTATATTGAGATGTATTCCCATGGCCTCTCAGGAGTAGGAAGAGGGTTTTATAGGCCCTGTTTCTTAGTGGTCAGTTTAGCAATAGCGCAGGCAGTGCAGGACTTGATATACTTACCAACCTCCTATCGAAGTTTCAACCAGTAGAAATGTTTCTCTAGCATCGCCATTGTCTTTTCGACGCCGAAGTGTCCTGCCACCCGAATGTAGTGGGTTCCCAGATCAGCTTCACTCACTCACTTGATGGAACACAGATATGGCCCAGACGACACAACAACCCATCATGAATATGGAAATTATCGACAACTGTGTTTGCACCCAACATTTAGTAGGTGCTGGCGAAATCTAGGTCTGTCTCATATAGTTGGGGCCATCTAGAGGTCTCATGGCCATAGGAGTCTAGCACCGTGGTGAGTGCTGCGATTAGAGGTGTGCTGAGCCAATCATCGATGTGATTGGTGCTTCATGTTTAATACTTGATGTTGAGGTGGAATTGCTAGAAGTATGTGGACTACTTTTGATGGTGATCATTCTGCAGTTTCCCTCGTGTCTGCATGAACTGTAGTGGCTTATGATCAGTGTGGATGATTGTCTCCTTCCCAAGAATTTAATTTCTCCATTGGTGGTAGGCTTGCACAATGGAGTACATTTCTTTGTTGTAAGTGGGGTACTTACGGACAACATCTAATAGTGTCTTACTATGATAGGCCACGGGGTGGTCGTGCTAAGTGAGAACGACGCCCACCGCATAGTCTGAAGCATATGTATCGATCTCAAAGGGATGTTGCAGGTATGGTAGTGGAAGTATTGGGGTTGAGCACAAGTGTTGCTTCAAATCATTGAACGCTTGTTGTTGGGACCGACCCCACGCAAATTTCACCTTACCACTACCCCTGGTTATTTGGCTGGCCAGTCATGGATGACTTGGATCTTGGCTGGATCCACATGTACTCCATGTTGATCAATTATGTGTCCTAGGTAATGGACCATGTCCATGCCGAAGGAGCATTTTTCCAAGTTGGCATATAACTTGTGTTGCCTCATGGTGTGCAGAACCTGGTGAATATGCTGCAAATGTTCAGCTCAAGTCTTGTTGTAAATGATAATGTCATCTAGATACACCGCTACAAAAGTATTAGTAAATAGTCGTAGGATATTGTCCATCATCCTCATGAAAGTGGTTGGAGCATTTTTTAAACCAAAGGGCATGACCAACCATTCAAAAAGGACTTCCTTTGAATTGAAGTTAGTTTTCCATACATTTGTCTATTCTATCGAGACCTGGTGGTAGCCAAAATTCAGATCAATCTTACTGTTATTTTATTCATAGCCTGGTAATCAATGCTGAGTCATCAGGTTCCATATTTCTTCTGTACCAGCATGATTGGGCTCCCACAAGGTGATGAGATGGGATGAATGTGCCCCTTGTGGAGTAGTTCTTGGATCTGTCACTTGATCTCCTCATTCTCGAATAGAGAGCAATGATAGACTGGCCCATTGGGCAGCGGTGCGTCAGGGGTCGGATTGATGGGGTACTTGACCTCGCAGTGCAGAGGTACCCCGACAGGTGAGGAGAAGATATCTGAGTATTCTTCCATGACCTTATCTACTTGCTTCTGCTATGTGGAGAGGTCAGCCACAGAGACCCTGGATTTGGCTGTGATCTTTCGCTTATTCTGAGAGCGAATCATGAAGAAGAAAAACATCCCCATCTGAGAGATGACCTTCCCACATTTCTTAGTAGAGATCAAGGAAATAGAACTAGGTGGGACTGCCTCGGGTATCCTGTACAATTTCCTGTTCAAAGTAATAATAACNGTTGATGCGAAGATCGCTTCCTTGGCAGAGCCATCCAATGGTGTAGGGTTGTGGGTGCAGTGTTTTCGGCAGGGCTAGCCGCTTGAAAACCTGTGTTGATATGAGGTTCTTCTGGCTACTGCTATCCACGATGAAGTGCAGTGGGTGCCTTTTACCCACACCTATGAATGGAAGAGGCATTCTCCTTCTTCTGGCTCATCTGGTTCGCCAGGCTAGAGCTTGGTGGTAGAAACAGTGGCACTGGGTTCCACATCAATGATCCATCTTCCCCTTTCTAGTTTTGGCTCAGAGTCTGAACTCACATCTGATTCAAAGGATTTCACTTCGGCCACCAATGATTGCATTGAGCGACAGTCAACAGTTTTATGTCAAGGTATCTTATGGAAGTCGCACCACTTCCCGGTATCTTTCTTTGTCTTTCCGGTGTCCTTCTTTGCTTGCGTCTTGGACTGGTTGTCCTAATACTGTCCATCATTTATCTATCCTTTTTTCTGTGGGTTGGGGCCTCCCTTTCCTGGATTTTGTTGTGAGGGGTTCCTAGGCCCAAATTGTCACGTCTTTTGTTTAAGCTTCTACTCAATTTTGATGGCATATCAGTAGGCTGCGCCCAAGGATGAGATGTCGAAAAAATCCATTTTGGTCTGGATGTATCTATGCTGAGCACCGTGATACTTGAGCACCAGATGTCACTCCTAATCTTTGATACCCATCTTGGTGTGCAAGGTATGAAACATATTTGTGAAATCTAGCACTACTTAGTCTCTTTCTTGCCGCAATGTGGTCCATTTTCTATACAAATCGTCATAACTTCCAATGAGGTAGTATTGTTCCTTAATAGCATCCCTGAAGGAATCTCAGGTGGCCATCACTGTAAATAGTGAGGGTTCCTTTGTTTCTTTTTGCTCACAAAAATTTTATCACCAATCTTTGACATGAGGAACGGCTTTGAGGAGCACAAAAGTAATCTTTTATCTATTCAAAAAGTTATGGACAAAAAAATACCCTTCTACTAGATTCAACCACTTGTCTACAACATTTGTGTCTATCTGAACTTCAATATAGGAATATCAAAGTTTACTTGTACCTTGAAGGGGGTGGTGCCTCCGCTCGATAAAGATGCGTCACCTGTTGGTAGTCGTCGAAGGATTTGCACGAAACTATCCATCATCTCGTTCCTTTGTTGCATGAGGGATTCCTCAATCAAAAGTTTGAAAGGATCTCCTGTCCCATCATCTTTCTTTTCTCCTACCATGAGAGGTCATTTGGGTGTGTGAGAGATTTTGTCCTCAAGAGAAACAAGCTCAAGACACAACTCTTTGTACTCCAACCTCGTTGGGGACATGCATTAAGATGACAAGGAGAAAACCGCTTTGATACCACTGATCTAGATTTTATGAGCAAAACGAAATGAATATAGGTTATTAATAGGTTCTTAACACAAAATAACAGAGATACAGTCAAACTGGTTTTCTATGCAGTAAGGAAATAAGTTGAAACTGTAAAATGCAGCGGAAACAAGCTTGTTGGAATGGTGGCGGCTTATCTCTAAGAAGAGATGTGACGATTGCACTTATTTGCAAGAAGATAATTAAAATGAGGCTCTGAAGGACTTTTTTACAATAAATAGGAATTCCAAACACCCTAGACATCAAAAAACCTAACCCTAGAGATGAAGCGCCAAAAGTCATGTGGGCCCCATTTGGGTAAGTTAGTACATCAACTTCTGGGGGTCGTAACTTTTGCATACGATCTTTGTTTTAGGCGTATGATAGCCTGTTGGAAAGGTATCGTCGAGGAGATTCTTTTTTGGGGACCAATCATGTATTTGGATATCATTTAGAATCTCTATCCTAAAAAACCTTCATTTAGTCTCTCAAAATGGCCCTGGAAGTTAAAACTGCCAAAATTGTCAAAAAATTGTTTTGAGCCAGTTGGAAGAGGTGGGTGGCCACTGATATCCACCTATATAACCTTCAATAATAGAGGTTTCATCTGAATATTTTCAAGTTTACAGGAAGAGGACTAAAACTAGCCACACCCCAGACAGGCTTAGAGAAGGAGAAATGTTGATGAATGCAACTATGTGAGACATTCTCTAGCTTACAAACCTGTGAGATGTGGATCATTACATCTATGTGAAGTATTTATCTCATCTTACAAACTTGAGAGAAATCCCCTAAGAAGGGTACGTATTTTCTGCCTGAGACATAGATGGGAACGTAGACATGACCTCCATTCAGAGAGTTGAGAAGAACTCCATATGATTTTCCAGTGGAAAATTTATTTGTTGAGTTAGGACGTGCCTGTGGTTGAGCACAAGGTGAACGTGTTAAATCCCAAAATGATGGGTGCATCATCATGAGATTAGAAATGAAGATGATGTGTTAGCCTCTTGTGAGAAACAAAGTTGATGAGAAGATTCCAGATGATTCTCATGTCGGTGGCAGTGGGAAAGCAGATCTGTAGAGTGGATGTGCCTGTGGACGAGCACAGGTGAACATGTGAAGGCTTGGTTCTTCTGTGTAATGCAGTGAGTCAGAGCTATGACATCCCTATGGATGTGCCCCTAGTAGGTGTATCAGATCCTTTTCCATATGTTTTTCAAGAGTCATACCTACCTGTAACCCTAATTTTTATGTAAAGGGTATAGGTTGGCCCCACCTTAATGTGACTAATAATAAATTTAAAAGATAATTAATATTAATATTAATAATAATAATAATAATAATAAATTATAAAGTGACTTAGAGAGGTCAACCTTGTTAAGCCAATAGATGCCTTTGTTGATTTGACAAAGTATGATATAAGAAAGGGATGATTCCTCTTTGTGGAAACATATCTTACTTGTGAGTTTGGAAATTTCAGCAAGTACACTTCTTTGGCAAAAGGTGTGCATCTCTCTTGGGTGTTAGAGTTCTAGGGATTAAGCACCCTCTTTTGTGCTAGGTCTTTCTTGGTGGTGAAGGTATTTCTATTGAATATTATAACAAAGGATTTGGCTGGGTTTTCTTCCCTTGTTGACAAGGGTTTCCTAGGATACTTCATGTCTTCTTGTGCATGGTGTTTCTTCTTGTGATCTTGGTTGCTGCAAAATCATTGTTTATGGTTAAGTGAAATGATAAAATGAAATGAACTTCATTCTTAACCTAGATTATGAAAAATCAACATGGTATCAAAGGATAGGTCTTGAAGAACCCATTTCACAAGCTACAAACCTTTATCAACCATCTCTCCTCTTCTACAAAATCGTATGACTCTCCTAGAATTTCCATAAAATCCATATGACCTCCTTCTCAGTGGTGATTCAGCCCTTAATACTTGGACATTGGTGCTAATTTTAGCATAGAAGAGTATGGCCTCTTCCAACACATCTCCATAGACTCTCAGAGTGACATTCCAACCATTTTGAATTTTTAGCCCTAGGGTTTGTAGGGTTTCGCTAATTTCTGCAGAAATTTCAGAATTAGGGTTTTTACAAACTCATTGAAGGAGATATTCAACTCACTGGTGCTCTCATATCTCTCAAATGTTTATTGTTGGCAGTCATAAGTCCAATAAAAACTAAAAGTGCTACCCTATCCTAGCCGTTAGGTTTTCTAGACTAGTTGACAAAGGGTTGTGAAGAATCTAAAATTATGATGAATAAAACTATGATGGAATATAAGATTGATGGATCAAGAAACTTCAAAGTTCTTGAAAGACAAGAATTCAGAGGAAGAATTATTGTAGGTAATACAAAAGGGTTTACTAGAGACAACTATCAATGAATGGAAGGAATATGACATTAGGACAAGGAAGCCAATCATCTACTCAAACCCTTACTTCGAAGGGCCAGCTTCAAAATAAACAAAGATGACAAAAGGTGACATCGTGACAATATTCTTCATAAATATCTCAGAGGATAGATATCATCCAAGAGCCATTGGAAAAATCATATCAGCATCCCTAGGTATGCACTTGTATATATTATTTGTATCATTGTCATGAGTGAAATTGCAGGAGAAAGGAATCTTTGCTGAAGTCATGGATCCAGAGGGATCTCAGTGCATTCAAAGAAACAACACACTCAAAATAAAGAATCCAGGTTTGATTGTTGTAATTTTCATTACTCTAACCTATATTTCTAAAAAAATTCTACATTACAAGTAGGTGTTGTAGCTGTGACAATATTCCTTAAAATATTTTGATGTACTCATTATTCTCCTTTAGGAGATATTCTTGTGTTGGTCCTTTTTGTTTTCCTGTTCCAGATAGGTTAACAAGAAAGGAATATGCTTATCCTTCAGAGGGAGTCACTTGACTCAGAAGGAGCCAAAACCATTTGAGAAAGAAGAGGAATAGAAACATCATTGAGACAACCAATGCTACAAAGCATGGTCATAATATTTATAGGATTCCATGGAAAGAAGCATGCATGACAAAGTATATGTGCAGAACAAGAGTCTTCACTAGACTTTGAAAAACATAACTCCCAAAGAAGACTTCACCGAAATGAAGCTTGAGATTCAAAACCTCAGTTTATTTGGGTGCCCAATGTATTTTCATGTACCCAAGAAGAAGAATTCCAAGATAAATCTTTTCAGAAGAAAGGATACAGTGAATCTTCAAATACATCCCTAGTCAGAGACAGATTGAGACAAGTAGAGACGTTGTCCTTGAAGAAGAGACAATTTTTCGAAGAACTAGAGAATCTCAGATGGATATTGACAGTGAGACAATACCTTCTCCCCCTTCATCAAATCAGAGGGAGAACAAACATTAATCCAAGTTATCTAGTTGATATATTCATAGATATTGCAGTAGAGAATAAAATTCCTACCTAGACTCACTCTACAAGAGGCAGAGAAACATACAAGCCTCTCCAGTCACATTCCGAGAAAGAAAAAGAGTTTTTCGAGCTATCCTTCAATCATGAGCCACTTCATTGATGTTGAGACTCCTTGTCTTAGAGAAGAAATAAGAGAACCGATATGGAGAAATGTCATAACAAAATAATACCAGTATATCTTAAAATAATGATGCATAAGATACTATTCAGGGACCAGAAAGGGAAGTCTGTGGTAAAGCATGTAGTTGATGAAAGTGTCAAGAAATACAAAATGAGATCTATAGCCAGAGGCTTCTCACAAACAGAGGGAGTTTTCTATGATGAGATACTTGATCCAGTGAACCAGGTACACTTACATCCATGAGATAGATTCTTGATAAGTTTGGATCTCAACAAGAGTGTTGCTGATCCAAACCTATATCATTACAGTGTTGGTGACGAGAGCCAGATCCTGATGACTTATTCAGAAAGCGTTGTTGTTACAAGTAATCCTTGATTTCTAAATTTGAGATGAAAAATCTGAGTATGATGCACTACATCTTGGGACAAGAAGTATGACAGATGACCAATAAAAATTTCCCGAGTCAAGGAAAATATACAGTGAAAATATTAAAGAAGTTCAATATGACAGAATGAAAAATCCACCATAATGGATTTAAATAAGAATATTGATGATGATTCAGATGAGATTGATCCACAACTGATTGGAACACTAATGTATCTAGTCAACACCAGACTTGATTCATGCCATGCAGTGAATGTGCCTAGTCATTTCATGAGTCAACCAAGACAGACTCACTAGAGAACAATAAAACATGTATTTAGATATATACGAGGCACAGTTGGATATGGCCTAAGATATTACTCCAGTATAAAATTGATTTTGCAGGATATGTCGATTCAAATTCAGCATAAAGTACAGTGAACCAGAAAAGCACATCTGGCTGATGTTCTATCATGAAGTCTTCATGGTTTCCTAATGTAGTAGGAAACAAAAATATGTAGCCTTGAGTACCATAGAGGCAGAGTGTATAACATCGAGTGTACGAAGAAATATGGGTTCACAAGATTCTGACAGTTTTACTTGACCATGAGATGGATCCTATTATGATAACCAAGAGTCGTGAGTAAACTCCTTGAGAACCCAGTGTTTCCTGATGGATCGAAATATGATGAGATGAAATGTCCTTATTTCAGAGATATGATGTAGAGGAAAATTGTACACATGCAGTACCTTCCTACACTTGAGCAGATTGCAGATATCTTCACCAAATTAAATTCGTGAAGAATGGCTCCCTAGTCAAGAGGGAGTGTCGATAACTCCAGCCAAGACAAAATTAAAAATACATCCATGTGAGACTTGGAATGATAAAGAATGCCTCCCTAGCTGAGAGGGAGTGTTGATGAATGCATCTATGTAAGACATTATCCATATTACAAACCTATGAGGTGTGGATGATTGCAGTTATGTGAAGTCTTTCTCTCATCTTACAAACCTGATATAAATCCCCTAAGAAGGGTATGTGGTTCCTACCTGAGACAGAGCTAGGAGCGTAGAGATGACCTCCTCCGTTCAAAGAGTTGAGAAGAACTCCATATTATTATCTAGTGGAAAAGCGATCTATTGAGTTAGGACGTGCCTGTGGCTAAGCACAAGGTGAACGTGTGAAATCCCAAAGTGTTGGGTGCATCTTCATGAGAGCATAAATGAAGATGATGTATTAGCCTCCTCTAAGCAGCATAGTTGACGAGAAGACTCCGGATGATTCTCCTGTCAGTGGTAGTGGGAAAGAAGATCTGTAGAGTGGACGTGTTTTATCCCTTGACCAAGTTTTGGAGATCCTTGGTCAGGTTTGACCTATTTTGGGACTTCGACATGCTGTTAAAGGTGGAGTGCAAGTCGAGGCAGAGATCATGGAATCACGACCCATTTTTAGGGATTTTTGGGTTTTGGGCTTATGTAACGATTATGGGGATGTCAGAACGTGGGTTTACCCATGTTTAGGCCCAATTTGTAATGTATAAATAGATGTATAGGTGATGTAAGAGGATACAATATGGGCATCTGTGTGATGATGTGCTAAGTGCAAGTGATAGTTGTACATGCTTTTTTCATACTTTGTGAAGCTTGCAAGGCTAAGTGCAAGTGACTAGAAGAGATTGTGTAAAGGCTTTGTGATGTAACCTAGCTCAGAAGGAGGATCTGGTGAGGTGCACGCAGATCTCCTATCCTATGTAGAGTAGGAACTTATGAATTTGTGCATGTAGATGATTGACAGAAGATAATAAAAAAGACGAAGAGTTGGTGGACGTAGCCCCAGGCTGGGGGTGAACCACGTATATCCTGTGCTATGGCTGCTTTCTGTATTTTGATTATTTCTTTGCACCTTTGATGTGATTTATAATCAGTGTTATTATCTTTATGAATGTTACAATCATATGGTATAATAGCTTAGTGCTCAGTAATGTGAATGAATGTCATATATGATATGTTTCTTTATGCTAAGTGCTTAAATATGTTGAATCTTGTTGAATACTATGCTACATTGTAATTAGGTTTTATCTGCGTTGTAGACAAAGGTCAAGTACTAATGAATGACATATACTAAGTGATTTGTTGGAGTATTGTAATCACATATCTATGTCCGAGCTAAGGTTGCAGACACTGGAGTCCTGCAACCACCCCTGCCTTTACCTCGGGTGAGACTTTATCTGCTTTGTAGGTGTTGTCGAAAGGGTTGGTAGTTAGGGTTTTCTTAGTGCATTGTTGAAGCATTGAACCCTACGTCTGCCCTTGTGCCAACAAATGGTTCTATTTCCAAGACCTGAAACTGTGATTGTTGGGAACTGAGGAAAACAAATAAATCTCTGTGCGTAGATCTGTTGCTTTAGTGCACAATATTCTACTTAACTGTGAAGTTCTGTGCTAAGAAAGGAGGCATATCTGAAGAAAAGAGGTAAGATCAATGAAATTTGTTTTTTTGTTATTAAAGAGGTAAGATCTGAAATATTTGTGCTTTGATAAAGGTAGGATAAGTGGAAATTTTTGTTTCGAAAGTATGGATCTAGGTATGTTTGATAAAAATTTTCCTAGTCTGAAAGCTAGGGCACATTTAGAAGAAAGAAGATTTGATATGAATAGATCTGATAGAAATAATGAAAGATATGTTATTCCTATGCATAGAAGAATGTTTGGACTAACAAATGGATGCAGGATCCTAGGAATAATTTTCTGCAGGTTAGCTACCATGATCCTAGTGCGCAGTACAAGAAAGGTTGGGGATCATTTAAGAGGAAGAGTGGATTAACCCTTTGTTATAGCTGCAGAAGGCCATAACATCTTGCTAATGATTTCCCTGATAGAAGACCTAGTTGTCTTTGTTGTAAATCTATGTACCATGAAATTCTGGATTTCCCTAGAATGATTGCTAAGGTTGAAAGAATGAATATGAGACAAGAAAACCTTGAGAAAGGAAAAGAAACTAAGACCATGGAAGAACCCCGGAAATAATCAGAGACTGTATTACTACAAATGAAATAAACCCTGAAGGACCACAAAGATATCAACTTATCAGAGATCTTCAAAGAGAAAGAGTGCATCAAAATAAGAATAGGAGACTTTGACATAGACTGTGTTCTAGATGAGGAAACACAGGTGAATATCATGACAGAAAGTAATTTGGAAATTTTAGGAAAACCTGCTATGATTCCTTCATTGGGAGGAATAGGATTATTTAGAGGTAAGATGATAAACCTATGTGGAAGACTTACCCATACATCTATGGGTGCTCATGGCACTTCAACATAAGAAGAATTTGAGGCTATTAAATTTATTGAGAGAAACGCCCAATTTGCTAAGTTACTAGGAAAAACTTGGATTGAGAAAGATCAGATCCGAAGAAAACAAGAAGAGGAAGATTTAGAACATAAAAAGAAAGAACTAAGGGACTTCATGGCTAAGAGAATAGCACACTTACTGGAAGAACAAGAAAACCAGTCGAAGCTACTAAGAAACAGAAATTTGGTTGTCGAAGTTGAAATAATACAAGCATACTTGACACACCTGTATGTACAAGAGAGTAGAGTGCCTACCCCAAACAGAGAATAAGTATTGGCCTTGAACCCTATGAAAGACCATCAACAATGCGAAGTTACTATGCCAAGAGGAGATGAGAATCAAAAAGGGAAGAGGAACCCAGTAACACAGATCACAGGGAACAAGGATAGAAAGCTCAACAAGAAGAAGGTAAAGTTGGAGAAATTACAGGAAGGTCCAGAGAAGATGTCGCAGAAGGAAGGTCTCCAGAATTCGAACTTTGTCGCAATATCAGAGCAACTTATATTGGAACTTCATCATGGTGGATCAATATGGCCATTGGAGGCATTATAACCATTAGATTCATGTTCCCGAATGGTTAGAACAATAGTTATGATTAGAAACCTCACCATCGTATCATTGGGACCACGCCGTAACGGACATAACTGCATTGATGAAGGATTCTTTTCCATTGGAAGGATTCATTACATCATTGTCTACTTAGCCCATTGATTCTTGCGCTGAACACACTTTTGCGAATTGTATCTGATCCCACAAGAGAACTCATTGTTACTGTGTTGTGCTTATTGAGACCCTGCCATCCATTCTATTGCATTGAGAAATTGTTCATTAGCCTAAGATATGTAATTTCAAGCGTGCATGTCGGATGAGCTCAGCGCTGCGAAAAAGTCAATAAAGGAAATTTTAATCGATCTAATGGCAGAGAGAGTGATGTCCGTAGGTGTTCAAGCTTCATCGATGCAAGGAGTGAAAGCCTCCCCGTCAACTGCTCGTGGATCCAAACCATCCCAAGTTGCAGATGAGAAAAGAACCAATAATCGAGATGACTTGGAAAACATAAATTTAATCCCTTCTATCATGCCCGACTACATCCCACCTCTGGCCGGTGTGGTGAATCGTGATAGTGTCCCCAGGGACTTCGACTACAACTTGGTTACTATGTACCTCTCGAGGGGGATACGCATAGGAAAGCCTCAGCCAGATAAGATCATGACACTAAATATCAACGACTTTAACCTAGGTGATCGCAAGAACTTCAACATGCTTACTCCTCATAGGTATTTGACTAGGACAAAGGGGAAGAAGTCCAGGATAATCCCCCAACCATGGACTATGGACCTCGCGCAGTCCACCATCCTGAACCTAATGAAAATACCCCATTTTGGAAGGCACCAGGAGGTTAATGTGTGCGTTAACCTTCTACTTTCGAGCTTCCATGGAGGTTATTTGTGCGTAGACAAATGCATCACCGTCGATTCGGCGCTAATCCATCGGATCATCGGATTGAGCATGCAAGGACTAGACCTACAAGACTTCTGCCCACGGAAGGTTGCAGACTGTGTCTTGGCACAAAATATTAAATATACATACAACGATGTAGAGAAGGGGAAGTGAGGCTACAAGGTAGCCTCCATCTAGAATGGCTCAGTGCGGCTTTCTTGCCAGTTGATTGCTAGTAAGCTAGTCTAGAAGAATAGACCCATGTAGGTCACAGGGTTTGTTGTTGACTTCACAGGAAAATGCATGGAGGGGATACAGATGAACTGGGAAAATTACTTAGTGAACCAGATAGACCAAGACTTCCACTGTAATTTCCTCGACCACCAATCTACTTGACAGGCAATGCTACCATGAAGAAAATTCTCATACTTATATGTATAACATGCATATTAAATATAATTAATATATTTAATCAAACAATATAGAGTAAGCACATGATTACTGCTAATATACATCATCAAGGACATTAACAAGAACTCATATGCACTATAGAATACATGATAACATATAAGCATCACAAGCATGGAAAACATAATATTAAGCACAAACTGATACTTATCTTTGAAACTGAGGTAATTCCAATAATCATGTGCAGATCTTCCATGAACCTCCCAGCCTTAGACCTCACTACTCATCATGCTCAACAGTGGTTCACCCGCAAGATGGGACTAAGCTCCACCCAAGGTAAGGAAATTCTAGACTAGGCTAAGGTTATAGGAAAAGCTGCACAAAGCAATTAGAAGGATTCTCCCCATGGGCCTTCTTATACCCACTACTCATGGACTCTCATTCCCCACATGCCTATTCCACCCAGGAGTATACACATTCACAAGTTTAGTCCATCAGTGCTTCACCTCCCTCTCTGGGCCTTGACAATAGGCCGTATCAAGAAGTCTCAGAGCTCTGTAGCTGGTGCTAGACTCTCTCTGAGAGAAAATCACTTCCCAACAGCCTCTCTCACCTAAAGAGAGCTTATTGTAGGCCTGACAACCTGCCTCTTCAACTGGTTTTCAACTCAATTTACGCAAGGTGAGGATAATAGCCATAACCACTAGTCAATTCCACTCAAGACACATAGAAGGTAGCAACCCAAAGGTGCTTCATGTACAAAATATACTCTACAAGAGAATTTAGGCTTGGCTCACAGAAAACACAGGTGACACAGCTCAATAAACGCAGAGGATGAACACATAATTCTGCCGTTCGGACCGAGGTGAATCAAATTTCTAGAAAAACATCACATGCTACCCACCCTGAGTTGTGTGAGGCATACCGAACATAGATGTAGAGCTCCCCTCAGTTCAGACAACTCATGGTGGAATGGAGGATGACCCCCCTCCACGGTTCAATCTTTGGGTTAAATTGCATGTGTCAAGGACGACACATGTCTCCCATGAGGCTGCATGCGCTCCATAGAATGAGTTCCCTTATGCAAATGTTTGCCTTCTAGGAACTTACGATAAAAACATACATTTCTCATAACTGTGGGAATAATAATAAATCATTATTCCCAAGGACTTAATCCCCTAAGATTAGCCCCTAGTCTCAACACTTGGCCTCTCTTTCCAACCTTTCAACCCCTTTTCCCTTACCAACCTTGTGGAATATTAGTCCCCCATCACTCTTTCTTCATGGTCGGTCTACACGCATCAATGTTTATTCTTTATTAATGTTCTGCATATTACATTTACAAAAACAAGCCTTAACACTTAGGCTCTCTGGCCTAATAAACACATAAGCCTACCAACTTATCAATACTCAGCTCACCAGCCTACAAAACTTGATTTACAATTCATAAACATGATTACAATAGGTCTCGTCCTTGGGGATATTACAATCTTGTCCCCTTATTTTTGCACTGTCCTCAGTGCAAATTTTACACAGCCTCAATAAGATTTCAAAAATATTCAAAAATATGTGGATATTTTTCCCACCTAGCATCTTCATGCTCCCATGTCGCGTCCTTAGGACTGTACCAGTTCCACTGGACCTTTACAAGCCCTATGGATCGATTCCGGAGCTGTTTTCATTTTCGGTCCAATATGTGCAGAGGATGCACTTGCACGAGACCTTCTTGCTCCACCTAAATCACATTCCAATCAATTACATGATTAGCATCAAGTATATATTTCTTAAGCAATGAAACATGAAACACATTATGTACAGTGATGGATGCAGGTAATGCAATCATATATGCAATTGGCCCAATCCTTTCTAGGATTTCAAATGGCCCACAAAATTTGGTTACCAGCTTGGCAAATTTTCCCAACTTGAAGGAACTTCTATTGGCTTTCACTTTTAGGAAAACATGATCACCCACTTTAAACTCTCTGTGGGTTCTGTTCTTATCAGCATAACTTTTCTTCCTATCTTGGGCAGCCTTTAAATTCTTCTTGATTTTTATCATTTGTTCTTCCATTTCCTTGAGCAACTCTAGCCCAACTACTGCCCTGAAAATTGGATTATCCCAGCTTACTGGAGTATTTCACTTTCTGCCATATAATGCTTCAAATGGGCTCATCTTCAATGATGCTTGATACCCATTGTTGTAGGCGAATTATACCAAGTGCAGGTAGTCTTCCCATTTTGATGGTTTTTCCATCACATACATCCTTAGCGTGTCTTCTATTACTCTATTCATCCTCTTTGTCTGTCCATCAGACTCAGGATGACAAGATGTACTAAAATTCAGATTCATTTCAAATCCTTTGAATAACTCTTTCTAGAAATTCAAGTTGAATTTTGGGTCTCTATCGGACACAATTGTCTTGGGAATCTTGTGCAATCGTGCCACTTCCTTCATAAATATTTGGCAACATCTGTTGTCTTGTGAGTAGTGTTTAACATAATGAAATGGGCAGCTTTCATAAGCTTGTCCACCACCACCATAATTGAATCGTGCTGCCTGTCGGTCTTGGGCAATCCTTTGATTAAGTCCATTGTTACCACTTCCCACTTACACTCAGGAATGGGTAAAGGTTGCAATAACCCTGTTGGGTGTACGTGCTTTGCTTTAACCTTCTGGCACTCCATACATCTGGTGATGTATTCAACAATATCCTTCTTCATACCTGGCCAAAAGTAATGGCTCCTGACTACTGCCACATTTTTCTGATATCCAGGGTGCCCTGCATAAGGCACATTATGCATTTCATGAAAAATAACACATTTCAAGTCCTAGACATCAGGTACATAAATTATGTTCTTGTACAGAGTTGTTCCATTGGTTTCCAATTTATAATTTTCCACTTTCTCTCGCATCTCACCTTGCTGTAGCTTTGCTACCTGCTCCATGTACTGCAAATCTTCATTTGCGGCATCTATAATTATACCTTTTATATTAGTTCGGTACATGCTAATGGTTGTGGCATGTAATTCGTGTAATCTCCTATTGAGTTCATCAACCACTTTATTTTACTTCCCTTGGATATGTTTGATATCAAAATCGTACTCACAGAGAAATTCCAGCCACCTACTCTATCTAGCGTTCAAGGTTGGCTAATCAAACAAGTACTTCAGACCGTTATGGTTTTTTCTTAGTTCAAACCTCCTTCCCATGAGGTAATTCCTCAACTTCTTTAGAGTGTGTACTATGGATGCCAACTCCAAATCACGAGTTACATAGTTCCTTTCGTTCTCTTTCAACTTTCTGGATTCATAACAAATTACAAATCCATTATGATTGAGAACTTCTCCCAGTCCTTCTTTGCATGCATTAGTGCATACCATGAAATATTTATTTGGATTTGCAATCCTCAAGATTGGAGCACTGGTTAACAGTTGCTTCAATCACTGAAAGATTTTTTCACATTCCTCTATCTATTGAAACTTCTTCTCCTTCCTTTGCAAGGAAGTGATAGGGTTAGCCATCCTTGAGAACCCTGTGAGAAACCTTTTATAATAACTAGATAAACCCATGAAGGATCTAAATTTTATCATGTTCTTTGGTGCTGACCATCCTCTCATGGCCTCAATCTTCTCAGGGTCTACAACTATCCCATCCTTCGAAATAATATGCCCCAGGTAATGGATCTGCTCCTGATAAAATGAGCACTTGCTCAACTTGGCATACAGTTGGTGCTCTCTTAGCAACTACAACACCATCCTTAGATGTTGTTCATGCTCTTCCTCTGACTTGGAATACGCCAGAATGTCATCCAAAAAGACTATGAAAAACATTTCCAAATAGTCCCTGAATACACCATTCATCAGACACATAAAAACATTGGGTGCATTTGACAACCCAAATGGCACCACTGTGAACTCGTAATGACCATACCTGGTTCTAAAGGTGGTATTGTGGATGTATTCATCCTTTATCCTTACTTGGTGATATCCTGACCTGATATCTATCTTCAAAAATATCTTTGCATCCTTCAACTGATTGAAGAGGTCATCAATCCTAGGCAAAGGATACTTGTTCTTTACAATCACATTGTTCAATTATCTAAAATCGATACACAATCTCAGTGTTCCATATTTCTTCTTCATGAACAGAACCATGGCTCCCCAAGGTGACATAGTTGGGCATATATACCCCTTCTTCAGAATCCCTTCAAGCTGCAATTGTAACTCCTTCAACTCTGGCGTACTCATTTTGTAAGGAGCTTTTGACACTGGAGCTGATCCAGGTATCAAATTTACAGAGAAGTCAATATCTCTCTTCAGAGGAATTCTGGGTACCTCATGAAATACATCTTCAAACTCTTTTAGTACCACATGATCTTCGATACCTGACGCCTTATCCTTAGTTGTTTCCTCCACATGGGCTGCAAATAATTGACAACTGCATTGCTGAGATTTCTCTGATAGCAACAACTCTGGGAATTCCTTTGACTGTTTTCTGATTCCCTTCCTCATCCAGGCAAGTGAATGCCTTATTACGATAGTCTAATATGGAATGGTGTTGGTCCAACTAGTCCATCATAATTAGACAGTCATAAGACCCTAAAGGCAGAATATTCAATTTAGCCTTTGTGCTCAGTCCATTCATGTCTACTAGACAAGACTTAACCAACTCAGTGACTTTCCTCTTGGTTCCTATATCCAGCTGCACCAACTAAGATTTTTCATGTTCTCTTCTTGACAATTGAAAACTTTCCACCACTCTAGGATCTACATAACTATGGCTATCCCATGAATCAATTAAAATAGTAAAGGCATGGTGTTGATCATACCTTCTACTTCAATCATGTGCGATTGAAATTCAACTTTCTTGTTCTCTACGGCCACATAGATCCTTGGTATTCTACCGCCCATGTCCTCCACTGTTTCATCTTGTTGAACATTATGGACAACTCTCACTTTTCCATTTTTGTGGGGACAATCTCTGTACTTATGTTTTCCCTGACAACCCCAACATTGAATGGGCTTATGTATTGGCCTTTGTTCCCCTACTTCATCCATTCTTGGCTCTCTAAACATTGGCTTTCCTTGAGGATTGTTTCTGAAAAAGGGAGGTTTGTTTCCCTTTTTCCTCTGCTCTTTCTTAAACTTCTTCTGGTCATCCCAAGCATTCTGAAAGGTAGGCTTTTCTCTTTGCTATTCGTATAATCATTTCTTTCTTCTTATCGTTTCTTCCATGGTATTGGGGTCATCGTACTTGATCTTGTCCCCAATGGAAGGAGACTGGAATATGACAGTCTCCTCTTTGATGAACGAAACATACTTCAACAATTCCAAGAACCTACGTTCATACTCATCAATGGTCATGCTGCCTAGTTTGAGTTCAAAGAACTCTTTCATCTTCCTATCATAATATCTCTTAGTCAAGTATTTCTTCTCGAAATAACTCTTGAATTCCTTCCAAGTGATATCTTTCTCTCTAATGTGTTGCACCTACTCAAGATGATCCCACCACATGGATGCTTTTCCTTTCAGTTGATACATCACAATTCTTCCTTCTGCATGAGAGGAATAATTCTGTAGTTGGAAATATTTTCTCATTCCAAGCAACCATTTCTCGGCATCTTCCTCCTTCTGATGTTCTCCATCAAACACAGGAGGCTTAATCTTGTTCATCTCTCCCTTCAATTCATCCACTCCAGATATCCTTCTCTTTCTGGTAGAAAATGGTCTTGAACTACTGTGTGTCCTTCTCTTGGAGTGACCTTGGGAGTGATGATGGTGTCTACCTACACTCCTTGACCTTCTTCCCTCATAATTCTGGTGACTCCTTGTTCTACTCGATTCACTCTCCTTATCCAACTTCTTTTCTATTTTCTCCAAACTCTTTAACATCTTTATGTTAAATTCACCTTGTTTTTTCTGAACTTTTCTGAGCTTTCTTCTATCTGCTCGGTGAGTTTGGGAATCCTTTTGCAATCTTTCAATGATCTTCTTCATGTTTCCTTCCTTATCTATCTCTTCACCATGGCCATTGGAGTTCTATCCTTCAACTCCAAAATGAACAACCATTCCTTTTTCTTCGTTCTCTGAAATGGAAGAATTATGTTCCTTCCCCATTTCTTTTCCCTCAGTGGCAACTCTAAATGGTTTTGGCACTCGTTAACCTTTTGAAAACACAACGTGCAAACAACCATAATTTGTCAGGTCATTATTCCTTAACAATTCCCACAACATTCATAAACAACTTGATTCAAGAAACGTTCAATTTCCATGAATTTTCCAAGCTCTGCTCGGCTCTGTAGTGCACTCAGGCCTTAGTCCTTTTCTATCAATTTCCAAACCCATGTGACCAAGGGCGTGACCAAGCGCTAGGTATCAAGGTTCTCTAATTATAAATTCGAGGTTTTAGGATTTCTGTCCTGGAGGCTCTCACCCTCACTTCCCTCTCCAACTCCCAACTTCAGAACTTCTGACCTTTTTAGCCACTGGGCCCACAACACATCTATCACCAACCAGGGTGGTGACACATGTTTCTCTTAATAAGGTCCACGTTACTCTAGGCGATGCCATCCAGCCTCACTAATTCTACTTTTTCCTTTGGGACCCACTGGCACATGGCACATATCCCATGTGTCCTCGTCCATCCCAGTGATGTCAACCTGACTCACTACTTTGGCTCATCGGGATTTTGCGATTTCAGGCTTCAGGAGTTTGTGCATCAGCACTTCTCACTTCTCCTAGTTCCCGAAATGATGAAATTCTTTTTGGAAAATTAACGGTCTAGATCTCTCCTTGATCAATGGTTGTGATCTAATCACGAATTCATGTTTCACAAATTCTCACGAACTTTCCCTTTGACCTTTTCAAGTCACAAGTCAGAGAAAGGTTGATCTCTCTCCATGCGTCCCTCCCGATGGATGGTCTTGATGAATTCATGACTTCACGTATCATGATATCTATACTCATGTGAAACTCCAAAGGGTTTTAAATCTTGTGCATGTTCCCTCAATCCAACAGCTATTGGTCCACACACTCAGATCTAATGTCCCATATCTAATCTCTTCTGTGCACTCTCCTAAGTGTCTAGATGTGGATTGGATGGTCCAGATCTTCTCTCCACATCTAATCTACAAATGCATTTGTATTCTACTGCTATTCCTCCTGAGCTTCATGACACAAACAAGTAACTCCTTGGCACTTAGAGACAATCTAAGGTTCGAAATTAGTCCTTCAGACACAATTTTCTCTCAAAACCTTAGGTTCAAAGACCACTTATCCGACCCATCTAGGCTCAACATTGATACTATGGCTCCGATACCATATTGTAACGTCCCCGACCACCAATCCACTTGTCAAGCAACTCTACCACGCGGAAGATTCTCATACTCATATATATAACATGCATATTAAATCTAATTAACAGATTTAATCAAACAATACATAGAAAGCACATGATTATTGCTAATATACATCATCAAGGACATTAACAATAACTCATATGCACAACAAAATACATGATAACATATAAGCATCACATGCAGTCAAAACATAATATTAAGCACAAACTGATACTTATCTTTGAAACTGTGGTGCAAACCTTCTGTTGTAGGAAAATCTCCCTGCGGACAGGTAGATTGCCTCAAAGAGCTTGACCTTAACTTTAAGACAAAAAATGCTTAATGTGGTCACTGACTTCCCTTCAAATCTACACAAACTAATACATGATAAGGAAGGAGAATGGAAGTACCTCTTTATCGACGTTCGTTCCTGCATGTTCTGAGTTGAGCTCTGATCCATTGCTCCTCACCGAGTCCTAAAGAGAAACAAGATATGACCACTTCCTACTCTATTGATATTAGCTTGAAAATAGATCTATCTATCAACGACAAGTTCATGTAACATCAGACACAAACTAGAAAGAAACAGGCCAAGCGTGTCATATTAATGAGAATAACGACAACAATACTTACAATCGTAGATGCGAATGTGATAGCTTTGTCAAGTCCCCTTCATCTAACCCTTGATTGAAAGATCCACAACCTAGATGATAGCAACTTCACTAATCACTCTCCTTTGGCTGACTGTGTGTTTCCTATGAGATCATAGGTTTCATGCTAGCAATTATTTCGCCGTTTTCACCATCATAGAGCTTGCTTATATAGGTTAAGAGGAGCTTAACCTCTTGAGTTATCTTTAGAACAAGTTGAGGAACTTCCTCCTTAGATCACAGATCTCCTAATGGGACCAAGAATTCGAAAGAAACTGCCTTCTAAACTTGAAAGATCCTCCCCTTATTCTCCTCAACGGGCCAACTACTGCCTCAGATTAGGCAGTGCTCCCTCAAAGTAGGCATCAGAGCGCTATATCGCTCCCTGAGACACTTGAGGGGAGCGCCAGCATTCCAAGGGTGAATAGCACTCCTTCAAAGGAGAAGACAAGCATTATAACACTCCTTGAGGCCTTATAGGGGAGCGCCAACGCTCCTAAGGCTGATATAGGGGAGCGCTCAGCCTCAAAATCCTTGTTTAAGAGCTCTTTTCAGGTGTTAAGATTTCTTTGACTTCAGTTAACGAATTTCCTTTCTCCAAATCAAGTGTATGAGATGATTTTAAGTGCCTCCTTAGTGTCATCATTGTGGCAGTATTCTTGAACAACAGTTGTGACACTTGTGACCAACTTGCGACACTTGCGAAAGTTGTAAGGAAGATGTGACACTTACGACAATTGAGAGGAACATGTGACACTTATCCAGTTGAGTAATTTTGACGTGTAACAGAATGCCCCCCAAAGTATGAAGTTAGAAGATATGAAATGATAACTGAAATGCTTTGTAGACATTCAAGCAGGGGTATAGCCTCGGAGAACCTGACGGAAGCTGCACACAAACATCCAACAAATATCATGACATATTTCAAAACCCAAGGCAGGCATACCCATGCT
>JASDQU010013102.1:61979-82029 GCA_032191745.1 Picea mariana | reverse complement strand
GGTTTATTTGTTGTCTTACTCCTAGTGTTGTAAAGGTGAATAGTCTCGAAGTTGGCTTGGAAGATGCTATCCGAGAAGTGTCCAAAGATGTTTGGAGAAGACTCTTCTTCTTGAGTTGTTTCCTGCTCGACTTCCTCTTGAGGGATTTCAGGAGGCATCAAGTCATCCTGGGCTCCTAGAATTGTCTGGAGAGTGCATTGCAAACTTTCTAGGTTCAAGCCTTCGAGGTTTGGATTAGGCTGGTTGGCGGGAAAAGGATTTTGGAAAGGAGTTTTGTAGGGTCCTTTACTCTAAGAGGCTTCTTCAGTCGACCTTTTTAAATCTATAACTTGATTAGATAATTTTTGTACAACTTTGGTTAAATTTTCCAAATCAGAGTTTTCGGGTTGTGTTTTGTTTTGTGTAGGTCTGGGGAGAATTTCAATCTTCTTTTTGGAAGAAGACACAGTCTCAATTTCGTTGCTAGAAGAGTCCTTAAGACTAAGTATATCTTTTTCAATCTGAGTAGTCTCTTCAAAGGCTTCTAACAACGTGGCCTTTTTAGATCGTTTCACCCAAATAGCTATACTTTGATGTAGATCTTTAGTGTAGTAAGCTATTACAAGACTCTCAGCAGGCATAGAGTCTGCAGGGATTCAATTTTTAAGTGTTAAAAATCTTTGATTAAAATCTTTAACTTTTTCTTTCGAGTTCATTTTTAAGCTCGAAAGGTCCATGACTAAGACTTCCGGAGGTTTACCATCTCCAAATTTTTCCAAAAAGGATGACTCAAACTTTTCCCAGACACTATGGTATGAGGCTGTTGGGCAAAGTACCAAGTGGATGCATTACCCTCAAAAGTATAAGGGAACAACCTATAGACAACGTCTTCATGTTCAACGTTACGGAGTCTGATGGCTAACATAAATTTCTTGATATGATCTTCAGCTATCTGTTTTGAATAGGGATAAAACTTAGGAAGCCATTTCTCCGGGTGCTTAGGTAAAGGGTATTGGGCTCCAGGTACAGCTACAGCATTCTGGTCCAACCAAGGTCTAGCAGGGTTGTTCTGATTTTCCATTGGAGTAGTGGGTGTGGAAGGCTGAGAAGGTGGATTGCCTTCATCAGAAGAGGAATCTCCCCCATAAGAAGAAGGAGATGAGGGAGGTGGTGAAGGAAGTATCCCAGATCCTCCTGCAGCAGAATTTGTGCTTGGATCTGTAGGATTCACAGTGAGGTCTATATCACCTAACTGTTCTTTGATATCAGAGAAGTCTAAAGGTTGACCCCATGGGCGGTTTGGTTGCCTTAGACTGGCTAAGGCACTATGCGTTTTAATAAGAGATTGATGAACGATCTCTTGGAAATCACCACCTGTAGGATTAGGGGTTGCTGGCTCAACTGTGATCTGTGGATCTTTGGTTGAAGTAGTTGTTGTTTGAGGGGGGATATTATCTTGTGAACGGCTTCTAGTCACTATAGGTGTGCGATTAGGTGGAGGAGGAGTCTTGTGACCACCTCATGACATTAATTAAGTTCAGGCCCTCCTTCTAGCGCCATTTGTTGACGGGCGAAATTGACCGTCCGTCAACTGAGAGAGTGGAACCGGTCTGGGGTTGTCTAATAACCCAAGCTGTTTGGAATGAACCACCCTGACAGGTTTAACGGCTCCGTTGGCCACTCTAAGGTACTAAGAAAATCAAAGAGAAAACTAATCTAAACTAACTAATCTATCTAAAACAAATAAAAAAAACTAAACTAACTAAAACTAATAAAACAAACTAATACACTAATCTAATTAAAACAAACTACTAAATTAAACTAAAACTAAATACAAACTACTCTAACTATTCTACTAATTACTATTACACTAACTCTACTAATTAAATGTCTAATTACCAATTGGATTACAACTTATTCACAAATATACAATATCTACAAGT
Source organism: Picea mariana (assembly GCA_032191745.1). Classification (NCBI taxonomy): domain Eukaryota; kingdom Viridiplantae; phylum Streptophyta; class Pinopsida; order Pinales; family Pinaceae; genus Picea; species Picea mariana. Next base: position 80,107 of record JASDQU010013102.1, on the reverse strand, counting down.
TGCAGATTTGAATAAAACCTGTAAAACTCATGTGTTTTCTGCCCTAAGACAGAGAAAGGTTTCTCTTGATTTTTATGATTTTATGAACAAGAAATAAAACTTATTGAAATTAAACGATCTAATATATTTACTGAAATTAAACAATCTAATATATTAAACATATATATCTAACTAACAATACTAACAAATATGCTAACAGATAAATGACAGATTGACCTGGAAGTGCTCCTGATTTATCCTGTGTATGATGACTCCGAAGCTGGTCAGAGGAAGTAAACTCGCACCGGTTAGTCCATGAGCTTCTCGTAAATGATAGGCTGTGCTTCTCTATGAGTTGTTTACAGGAAAAACAAGACATAAAAAATCATAACAATTATATGATTTATAAATCTCTGCAATAAGGGAAACCTGTTATGCAAAAACTTATACTTAATAATTCAACTCATGAAGAAGAGAGATCTGTCATTCACAAACTGAACTAAGCAATTGCTATGTTTTTTAAATGCTTGGAAGAAATTAGATATGGATTACAGTAATTAAATTATATCAATTGCAAATGATTAATATAGCTAAAGTAGTCATTAACCAAATACAAATTGATATACACAACATGAAACAAAATATTGATATCATGAGAAGCTAATGCTGCAACAAAACACCAAATTCTGCCTCAGTCTGTATTAAAATTCCATATCCTTGTTCTCCCATGAATGAGGATGAACATTATTACAAAAATCATAAGTATATATAAGTCTCTCCAGAGGGTAAAAGATCCCTGTGGATAATATCAAAATGTTTTACATAATCTGGGAAATATCCCAAAATCAACTAAACTAGGAAATCAAAATGCAAGTGAAATCTTTGAAATATCCCCTAACTGCTCAATAACTCTATTGCAATTTCGAATTTACCTACAATAGACCAAAAATATCAAATTAGAAAGATATTTCATCAACAAAACAATAAAAATCTAATCTTACAGACTCAGCTACAAAATCATCTGATTCTGTAGCTAATCTAAAATAACACACAGGGCCAGATAGAGATCAAATGAAATCTTTTTACAATAATCCAATTTAATTTTCTTTTAATAAAGATTGAAATTGAATCACTAATGGTTCAAATGAGTTTATCATTTAAATTAAACAAAATCGAAAGTGATCCAATCAAAAACAGAGGGAATAATACTATGTTTTTCAGTTGCCATAAAATAGGGTCAAATCATAACCAGACTGTTTCATTTCAAATGAAATTAATATTGAATCATATCGTATAAGATACGATGTAACACAATCATAATCCAACACAATCATAATCAAACACCATCATAATTGATTTGTTACGGCTGTAACAATGTGCATAAGATTCATGTTGTTTCAATCGAATACCAATATGGAAAGACTGTTACAATTATTGTCAAATAAAACATTCATAGCAGCATCAACCAAAATTTGCCATAGACTTCGATCGTTGAGCGTTACACAGTCAACAGACATGACCAAAAATAGTAATCACAACCATCATCAAATCGATAGAGGTGATAATCGTAAACTGGGCAACAATCGAAACAAATCGTGACTGAGTCAAATATAGAAACAAATCGTAATCCTGGGCGTAATCACTTTCATTCCGCAAATCAAATTTAAACAATATATTTGTTGCAATATGAATCGAGTCGATAACACGGTCAAACAAAACAATGCGAATCAATTGTTTGGGTATAACAGTTATGATTCGTATTTATTCGCAATTTGGCTACATATTAACAGAAACATATTGAATGTTATTCAAATTGGTCGAAAATGACATGGAATATAAAATCATAACAGTTAACCATTATTGCCAACCACATCGTATAGAATATAGCCAATTCGAATCGAGACATTGACTGTGTTCAAAATGGAAATACCAGAAACAACCTGTATTTAGAAAAGATATTAACAACTTCAATAAGCAATAGAGAATTCAATTCAAACCAAATTAAAACAATCAAATCCATAACACGATCAATCGAATCAAAGCTAAATCCAATCAAAACTAACCGGGAAAATAAATTCGATTAATCAAAACAAAATTATGCATATAGTGCATGCTTATGTGTCAAAGCAAATCCATGTTGTAAACAGAGCTATGAGTTTGTCATATAAACAGGTGATAGACATACCAATGAGGCTGCTCGAGCTATGCCAATTTTGAATTGATGACCACTGTAGCTGACTCCACATTCTTAAACAAAATTGAACCTGGTGTTCGTTGTTTCTTGTCAGTGGTTTGAAGCTCAGCCCTTTGCTTGGTAAGCCTTGCAACTTGATCCTCCAGAGAATGAATTCTAGACTGCAGCATTGGCACATCGAGGTAATACCTTTCTAACCACGAGCCGCACTGATCACAGGGTGGCATAGCTGGTTGAGGTATAGCGGGGGAGGGTTTTGACGAATCACCGGGGGTTTCACAAAGCAGTTTGATGCCTGGGTAATTAGGGTCATTTTGTAAGCAAGGTGGTAGGTTTTTCACAAAATCGTATGCAGGTTTGGCACAAAGACCATCCGAATAGGGATACTCACTTTCCAGGTAACGTTCCACCTCTGAGTCTGAATCTTCACTCACCATGATAGGGTCAGGGTTGACAGGAGGTTTCGGTTTGTTTCTCGCCATGTGATAGATTAATCGGGCGTTCTTTTTGCCTTTGGAATTGGCAGTAGGTTTGGCTTTAGGCCTTTTAGCCATGGGTTTAACAGTTTCGACCTCCTTGGTCACAGAGTGGGTTAGGTCGGGAGGTGAGTCGGGTAAGGGTTTAGGCAACAAAAAACTGTAAGGTACCGAAGGCACAGACTTGCCCTCACTCACCACAGGTTTGTCAACCTGTGGTAGGTTTGAATCTTCAAAATTATTACGAGTAAGAAAATCATTCCAACAGTCTCGGTGTAACCCCAAATGATAAACAACAAGCATTTTAATCAACCCAAAGTGAAAAAGGATGCTATCGACCTGATTCCGTTTGTATCTTTTAGACATTTTAAACAGGCTCCTATGCAAGTAATAAGGCATATTAAGCTCATAGCCCATGAAAACCATGAGTAAACAAAGATGGTATAAGAAAACAAAACCATACCGACCCTCGCAGGGGATAAATTGCTTGGTTATCATCAGCAAGTCATGCAAACGTTGCTTGAGCATATTTGCGGGCAAACCTTTGTCACAAGAGCTCACCTTTCACGACTGGAAGAGCAATGTCCACGGGACATCTTCTAATTTGCAATTTTTTTACCATCTCTGTCCAGTGGCATGCAGAACGATAGGTAAACTGAGAAATTGCTTGTCAATTTCCAATTGGACATCCCCAACCTTGGCTCGGCAGCCATCAAAGGTTAATGCGAATTGCCGAGCCACGCAAGGGTTAAACCCATTAAACTTTTATATGAACGGGAGCCACCCAAATTCTTCAAGGTCACTGTAAGCACTGTTGAACATCAACAAAGCCTGGCAGCCATTGGGTTCATCCCTTACGACGGGAGCCATGGTGCAGGCGCATGGTCAGGGTTTGGATTGAAAACCACAACACGCAGGAGCAAAGTCGTTTGGGATAACAGCTGCGAACGATGAAAGGGGAAGCAAATTAATGCGCGCATGCGAGGGTGGTGGGATTATCCACCGCCATGCATAACAGTAATGGCAAAGTACAACGCTGTTCAATCAATCATAACATCCTTCAAACCATATTATTCGGCCAACCCAAATATCAATGCGCCAATGCATTGTTTGAAACCATGAATGTTCAATGTGAAATCAAACCCAAAGTTAAATATGTGCCATTGTAATCATTCAAACCATTGTCATTCAACGTTAAATCAAAAACCCAAATGTTTAACCAATGCGCCATTGCATAATCCAACATTCTGATCAAAGGTTTTAAAACATGGTGACAATTGATTTCATGAAATCGATAAGCCAATAGCTTATAATAAGGATCACATTATATAAAACAATGTAAACTAAGACCCCTATGCAATTCATAAAGATAAGTATAACCCATAGATTCACATGCTCAATGCCTTACCAGTTCAATAAAATCAAATTGCGCAATCAAAGTAAAAACGTTCGAATAGGCATAGTTTGAAAAATCTTTTCAACCACATGATAAACCAAAGGTAAAGTGCCACTCAAAATATCAATAAGAAGATCATGACAGTTCAAATAACGATAGAGGATTTTTCACGCTTACAGTCATGAAAATCAAATCGAGACCAATTTTCAAGTGTCGCAAGAAATGAAAATATCGTCTATTTGCAAAACACGACAGAAATTTGAATTTCAAGAGACACAGGTGTAGGCAGCTTATGGGGTAATCGAAAAAATTGAATTGGCTTCCAAGCTGTTAAATTTATTGAGAGCAATTGCCAATTTGCTAAGTTACTAGGAAAAACTTGGATTGAGAAAGATCAGATCCGAATAAAACAAGAAGAGGAAGATATAGAACATAAAAAGAAAGAACTAAGGGACTTCATGGCTAAGAGAATAGCACACTTACTGGAAGAAGAAGAAAACCAGTCGAAGCTACTGAGGAACAGAAATCTGGTTGTCGAAGTTGAAATAATACAAGCATATTTGACACACCTGTCTGTACAAGAGAGTAGAGCGCCTACCCCAGACAGAGAAGAAGTATTGGCCTTGAACCCTACGAAAGACCATCAACAATGCGAAGTTACTATGCCATGAGAAGATGAGAATCAAAAAGGGAAGAGGAACCCAGTAACACAGATCACAGGGAACAAGGCTAGAAAGCTCATCAAGAAGAAGGTAAAGTTGGAGAAATTACAGGAAGGTCCAGAGAAGATGTCGCAGAAGGAAGGTCTCTAGAATTCGAACTTCATCGCAATATCAGAGCAACTTATATTGGCACTTCATCATGGTGGATCAATATGACCATTCGAGGCATTATAACCATTAGATTCATGTTCCCGAATGGTTAGAACAATAGTTATGATCAGAAACCTCACCATCGGATCATTGGGACCATGCTGTAACGGACATAACAGCATTGATGAAGGATTCTTTTCCGTTGGAAGGATTCATTACATCGTTGTCTACTTAGCGCATTGATTCTTGCGCTGAACACACTTTTGTGAATTGTATCTGATCCCACAAGAGAACTCATTGTTACTATGTTCTGCTTATTGAGACCCTGCCATCCATTCTATTGCATTGAGAAATTGTTCATCAGCCTAAGATATCTGATCTCAAGCGTGCATGTCGGATGAGCTCAGTGCTGCGGAAAAGTCAATAAAGGAAATTTTAATCAATCTAATGGCAGAGAGAGTGATGTCCGTAGGTGTTCAAGCTTCATCGATGCGAGGAGTGCAAGCCTCCCCGTCGACTGCTCGTGGATCCAAACCATCCCAAGTTGCAGATGAGAAAAGAACCAATAATCAAGATGACTTGGAAAACATAAATTTAATCCCTTCTATCCTGCCCGACTACATCCCACCTCTGGCTGGCATGGTGAATCGTGATAGTGTCCCCAGGGACTTCAAATACACCTTGGTTACTACGTACCTCCCGAGGGGGATATGCATAGGAAAGCCTCAGTCAGATAAGATCATGACACTAAATATCAACGACTTTAACCTAGGTGATCGCAAGAACTTCAACATGCTTACTCCTCATAGGTATTTGACTAGGACAAAGGGGAAGAAGTCGAGGATAATCCCCCAACCATGGACTATGGACCTCGCGTAGTCCACCATCCTGAACTTAATGAAAATACCCCATTTTGGAAGGCACCAAGAGGTTAACATGTGCATTAATCTCCTACTGTCGAGCTTCCATGGAGGTTATTTGTGGCTAGACAAACGCATCATCGTTGATTCGGCACTGATCCATCAGATCACCGGATTGAGCATGCAAGGACTAGACCTACAAGACTTCTACCCAGGGAAGGCTGCAGACCGCGTCCTGGCACAAAATATTAAATATACATACGGCGATGTAGAGAAGGGGAAGTGAGGCTACAAGGTAGCCTCCATCCAGAATAGCTTAGTGTAGCTTTCTTGGCAGTTGATTGCTAGTAAGCTAGTCCAGAAGAACAGACCCATGTAGGTCACAGGGTTTGTTGTTGACTTCACAGGGAAATGCCTGGAGGGGATACAGATGAACTGGGAAAATTACATAGTGAACCAGATAGACCAAGACTTCCACTGTAATGTCCTCGACCACCAATCTACTTGACGGGCAACGCTACCATGCATAAAATTCTCATACTTATATGTATAACATGCATATTAAATCTAATTAATATATTTAATCAAACAATATAGAGTAAGCACATGATTACTGCTAATATACATCATCAAGGACATTAACAATAACTCATATGCGTAGTAGAATACATGATAACATATAAGCATCACAGGCATGAAAAACATAATATTAAGCACAAACTGATACTTATATTTGAAACTGAGGTAATTGCAATAACCATGTGCAGACCTTCCATGAACCTCCCAGCCTTAGACCTCACTACTCATCATGCTCAACAGTGGTTCACCCCCAAGATGGGACTAAGATCCACCCAAGGTAAGGGAATTCTAGACTAGGCTAAGGTTATAGGAAAAGCTGCACAAAGCAATCAGAAGGATTCTCCCCATGGGCCTTCTTATACCCACTACTCACAGACTCTCATTCCCCACATGCCTATTCCACCCAGTAGTATACACATTCACAAGTTCAGTCCATCAGTGCTTCACCTCCCTCTTTGGGCCTCGACAACAGGCTGTATCAAGAAGTCTCAGAGCTCTGTAGCTGGTGCTAGACTCTCTCTAAGAGAAAATCACTTCCCAACAACCTCTCTCACCTGAAGAGAGCTTATTGCAGGCCTGACAACCTGCCTCTTCAACCAGTGTTCAACTCAATTTACGCAAGGTGAGGATAACAGCCACAACCACTAGTCAATTCCACTGAGGACACACAGAAGGCAACAACCCAAAGGTGCTTCATGTACGAACTCTACTCTACAAGAGAAGTTAGGCTTGGCTCACAGAAAACACAGGTGACACAGCTCAATAAACGCAGAGGATGATCACATACTTCTGCCGTTCGGACCAAGGTGAATCAACTTTCCAAAAAAACATCACATGCTTCCCACCCCGAGTTGCGTGAGGCATATCGAACACAGACGTAGAGCTCCCCTCAGTTTAGACAACTCACGGTGGAATGGAGGATGACCCCCCTCCACGGTTCAATCTTTGGGTTAAATTGCATGTTTCAAGGATGACACATGTCTCCCATGAGGCTGCATGCACTCCATAGAATGTGTTCCCTTATGCACATGTTTACCTTCTAGGAACTTATGATAAAAACATACATTTCTCATAACTGTGGGAATAATAATAAATCATTATTCCCAAGGACTTAAGCCCCTAAGATTAGCCCATAGTCTCAACACTTGGCCTCTCTTTCCAACCTTTCAACCCCTTTTCCCTTACCCACCTTGTGGAATATTCGTCCCCCATCACTCTTTCTTCATGGTCGGTCTACACGCATAGATGTTTATTCGTTATTAATGTTCTGCATATTACATTTACAAAAACAGGCCTTAACACTTAGGCTCTCCGGCCTAATAAACACATAAGCCTACCAACTTATCAATACTCGGCTCGCCAGCCTACAAAACATGATTTACAATTCATAAACATGATTACAATAGGTCTCGTCTTTGGGGATATTACAATCCCGTCCCCTTATTTTTGCACTACCCTTAGTGCAAATTTTACACAGCCTCAATAAGATTTCAAAAATATTCAAAAATATGTGGATATTCTGCCTGCCTAGCATCTTCATGCTCCCATGTCGCGTCCTTAGGACCGTACCAGTTCCACTGGACCTTTACAAGCCTTATGGATCGATTCCGGAGCTGTTTTCATTTCCGGTCCAATATGTGCACAGGATGCACTTGCACAACACCTTCTTGCTCCACCTAAATCACATTCCAATCAATTACATGATTAGCATCAAGTATATATTTCTTAAGCAATGAAACATGAAACACATTATGTACAATCATGGATGCAGGTAATGAAATCATATATGCAATTGGCCCAATCCTTTCTAGGATTTCAAATGGCCCAAAAAATCTGGTTGCCAACTTGGCAAAGTTTCCCAGCTTGAAGGAACTTCTATTGGCTTTCACTTTTAGGAAAACATGATCACCCACTTTAAACTCTCTGTGGGTTCTGTTCTTATCAGCACAACTTTTCTTCCTATCTTAGGGAACCTTTAAATTCTTCTTGATTTTTATCATTTGTTCTTCCATTTCCTTGATCAACTCTAGCCCAACTACTGCCCTAACAACTGGATTATCCCAGCTTACTAGAGTATTTCACTTTCTGCCATATAGTGCTTCAAATGGGCTCATCTTCAATGATGATTGATACCCATTGTTGTAGGAGAATTATACCAAGTGCAGGTAGTCTTCCCATTTTGATGGTTTTTCCATCACATACATCCTTAGCGTGTCTTCTAGTACTCTTTTCATCCTCTTTGTCTATCCATCAGACTTAGGATGACAAGATGTACTAAAATTCAGATTCATTATGAATCCTTTGAATAACTCTTTCTATAAATTTGAGTTGAATTTCGGGTCTCTGTCGGACACAATTGTCTTGGGAATCTCGTGCAATCGTGCCACTTCCTTCATAAAGATTTTCGCAACATCCATTGTCTTGTGAGTAGTGTTTAACAGAATGAAAGGGGCAGCTTTCATAAGCTTGTCCACCACCACCATAATTGAATCGTGCTGCTTATTGGTCTTGGGAAATCCTTTGATTAAGTCCATTGTTACCACTTCCCACTTACACTCAGGAATGGGTAAAGGTTGCAGTAACCCTGCTGGGTGTACGTGCTTCGCTTTAACCTTCTGGCACTCCATACATCTGGCAATGTATTCAACAATATCCTTCTTCATACCTGGCCAAAAGTAATGGCTCCTGACTACTGCCACATTTTTCTGATATCCAGGGTGCCCTGCATAAGGCACATTATGCATTTCATGAAAAATAACACATTTCAAGTCCTAGACATTAGGTACATAAATTATGTTCTTGTACAGAACTGTTCCATTGGTTTCCAATTTATAATTTTCCACTTTCTCTGGCATCTCACCTTGCTGTAGCTTTGCTACCTGCTCCATGTACTGCAAATCTTCATTTGCGACATCTATAATTATACCTTTTATATTAGGTCAGTACATGCTAATGGTTGTGGCATGTAATTCGTGTACTCTCCTATTGAGTGCATCAACCACTTTATTTTCCTTCCCTTTGATATGTTTGATATCAAAATCATACTCACAGAGAAATTCCAGCCACCTACTCTGTCTAGCGTTCAAGGTTGGCTAATCAAACAAGTACTTCAGACCGTTATGTTTTTTTCTTAGTTCAAACCTCCTTCCCATGAGGTAATGCCTCCACTTCTTTAGAGTGTGTACTATGGATGCCAACTCCAAATCATGAGTTGCATAGTTCCTTTCATTCTCTTTCAACTTTTTGGATTCATAACAAATTACAAATCCATTATGATTGAGAACTCCTCCCAGTCCTTCTTTGCATGCATTAATGCATACCATGAAATATTTATTTGGATTTGCAATCCTCAAGATTGGAGCACTGGTTAACAGTTGCTTCAATCACTGAAAGCTTTTCTCACATTCCTCTGTCTACTGAAACTTCTTCTCCTTCCTTTGCAAGGAAGTGATAGGGTTAGCCATCCTTGAGAACCCTGTGATAAACCTTTTATAATAACTAGATAAACCCATGAAGGATCTAAATTTTATCAGGTTCTTTGGTGCTGACCATCCTCTAATGGCCTCAATCTTCTCAGGGTCTACAACTATCCCATCCTTCAAAATAATATGCCCCAGGTAATGGATCTGCTCCTGATAAAATGAGCACTTGCTCAACTTGGCATATAGTTGGTGCTCTCTTAGCAACTATAACACCATTCTTAGATGTTGTTCATGCTCTTCCTCTGACTTGGAATACACCAGAATGTCATCCAAAAAGACTATGAAAAACATTTCCAAATATTCCCTAAATACACCATTCATCAGACACATAAAAACATCGGGTGCATTTGACAACCCAAATGGCACCACTGTGAACTCGTAATGACCATACCTTGTTCTAAAGGTGGTATTGTGGATGTATTCATCCTTTATCCTTACCTGGTGATATCTCGACCTGATATCTATCTTCAAAAATATCTTCGCATCCTTCAACTGATCGAAGAGGTCATCAATCCTATGCAGAGGATACTTGTTCTTTACAATCACTTTGTTCAATTATCTGAAATCGATACACAATCTCAGCATTCCATCTTTCTTCTTCATGAACAGAACCATGGCTCCCCAAGGTGACATAGTTGGGCGTATATACCCCTTCTTCAGAAGCTCTTCAAGCTGCAATTGTAACTCTTTCATCTCTGGCATACTCATTTTGTAAGGAGCTTTTGACACTGGAGCTGATCCAGCCATCAAATTTACAGAGAAGTCAATATCTCTCTTCGGAGGAATTCTGGGTACCTCATGAAATACATCTTCAAACTCTTTTAGTACCACATGATCTTCAATACCTGACACCTTATCCTTAGTTGTTTCCTCCACATGGGCTGCAAATAATTGACAACTGCATTGCTGAGATTTCTCTGATAACAACAACTCTGGGAATTCCTTTGACTGTTTTCCGATTCCCTTCCTCATCCAGGCAAGTGAATGCCTTATTACGACAGTCCAATATGGAATGGTGTTGGTCTAACTAGTCCATCATAATTAGATAGTCATAAGACCCTAAAGGCGGAATATTCAATTCAGCCTTTGTGCTCAGTCCATTCATGTCTACTAGACAGGACTTAACCAACTCAATGACTTTCCTCTTGGTTCCTATATCCAGCTGCACCAACCAAGATTTTTCATGTTCTCTTCTTGACAATGGAAAAATTTCCACCACTCTAGGATCTACATAACTATGGCTATCCCATGAATCAATTAAAATAGTAAAGGCATGGTTGTTGATCATACCTTCTACTTCAATCATGTGCGATTGAAATTCAACTTTCTTGTTCTCTACGGTCGCATAGATCCTTGGTATTCTACTGCCCATGTCCTCCACTGTTTCATCTTGTTGAACATTATGGACAACTCTCACTTTTCCATTTTTGTGGGGACAATCTCTGTACTTATGGTTTCCCTGACAACCCCAACACTGAATGGGCTTTTGTATTGGCCTTTGTTCCCCTACTTCATCCATTCTCGGCTCTCTAAATGTTGGCTTTCCTTGAGGACTATTTCTAAAAAAGGGAGGTTTGTTTCCCTTTTTCCTCTACTCTTTCTTAAACTTCTTCTGGTCATCCCAAGCCTTCTGAAAGGTAGGCTTTTCTCTTTGCTATTCGTATAATCATTTATTTCTTCTTATCATTTCTTCCATGGTATTGGGGTCATCATACTGGATCTTGTCCCCAATGGAAGGAGACTGGAAGATGACAGTCTCCTCTTTGATGAACGAAACATACTTCAAAAATTCCAAGAACCTACGTTCATACTCATCAATGGTCATGCTACCTAGTTTGAGTTCAAAGAACTCTTTCATCTTCCTGTCATAATATCTTTTAGTCAAGTATTTCTTCTTGAAATAACTCTTGAATTCCTTCCAAGTGATATCTTTCTCTCTAATGTGTTGCACCTGCTCAATATGATCCCACCACATGGATGCTTTTCCTTTCAGTTGATACATCACAATTCTTCCTTCTGCATGAGAGGAATAATTCTGTAGTTGGAAATATTTTCTCATTCCAAGAAACCATTTCTCGGCATCTTCCTCCTTCTGATGTTCTCCATCAAACGTAGGAGGCTTAATCTTGTTCATCTCTCCCTTCAATTCATCCACTCCAGATCTCCTGCTCTTTCTGGTAGGAAATGGGCTTGAACTACTGTGTGTCCTTCTCTTGGAGCAACCTTGGGAGTGATGATGGTGTCTACCTACACTCCTTGACCTTCTTCCCTCATAATTCTGGTGACTCCTTGTTCTGCTCGATTCACTCGCCTTATCCAACTTCTTTTCTATTTTCTCCAAACTCTTTAACATCTTTATGTTAAATTCACCTTGTTTTTCCTAAACTTTTCTGAGCTTTCTTCTATCTTCTTGACGAGTTTGGGCATCCTTTTGCAATCCTTCAATGATCTTCTTCATTTTTCCTTCCTTATCTATCTCTTCACCATGGCCATTGGAGTTCGATCCTTCAAGTCCCAAATGAACAACCATTCCTTTTTCTTTGTTCTCTGAAATGGAAGAATTATGTTCCTTCCCCATTTATTTTCCCTTAGTGGAAACTCTAAACGGTTTTGGCACTTGTTAACCTTCTGCAAACACAACGTGCAAACAACCAGAATTTGTCAGGTCATATTATTCCTTAACAATTCCCACAACATTCATAAACAACTTGATTCAAGAAACGTTCAATTTCCATGAATTTTCCAAGCTCTGCTCGGCTCTGTAGTGCACTCAGGCCTTAGTCCTTTTTTGTCAATTTCCAAACCCATGCGACCAAGGGCGTGACCAAGCGCTAGGTCTCAAGGTTCTCTAATTAGAAATTTGAGGTTTCAGTATTTCGGTCCTGGAGGCTCTCACCCTCACTTCCCTATCCAACTCCCAACTTCAGAACTTCTGACCTTTTTAGCCACTGGGCCCACAACACATCTATCACCAACCAGGGTGGTGACACATGTTTCTCTTAATAAGGTCCACATTACTCTAGGCGATGCCATATGGCCTCACTACTTCTACTTTTTCCTTCGGGACCCACTGGCACATGGCACATATCCCATGTGTCCTCGTCCATCCCAGTGATGTCAGCTTGACTCACTACTTTGGCTCATCGGGATTTCATGATTTCAGTCTTCAGGAGTTTGTGCATCAGCACTTCTCACTTCTCCCAGTTCCCAAAATGATGAAATTCTTTTTGGAAAATTAATGGTCCAGATCTCTCCTTGATCAATGGTTGTGATCTAATCGCGAATTCATGTTTCATGAATTCTCACAAACTTTCCCTTTGACATTTTCAAGTCACAAGTCAGCGAAAGCTTGATCGCTCTCCATGCGTCCCTCCCGATGGATGGTCTTGATGAAGTCATGAATTCACGTATCATGATATCTATACTCATGTGCAACTCCAAAGGGTTTTAAACCTTGTGCACGTTCCCTCGATCCAACAGTTGTTGGTCCACATGCTCAAATCTAATGGCCCATATCTAATCTCTTCTGTGCACTCTCCTAAGTGTCTAGATGTGGATTGGATGGTCCAGATCTTCTCTCCACAACTAATCTACAACTGCAGTTGTATTCTACTACTATTCCTCCTAAGCTTCATGACACAGACAAGTAACTCCTTGGCACTCAGAGACAATCTAAGGTTCGAAATTAGTCCTCCAGACACAATTTTCTCTTGAAACCTTAGGTTCAAAGACCACTTATCTAGCCCATCTAGGCTCAACATTGAAACTATGGCTCCAATACCATATTGTAACATCCCCGACCACCAATCCACTTGTCAGGCAACTCTACCACACAGAACATTCTCATACTCATATATATAAAATGCATATTAAATCTAATTAACAGATTTAATCAAACAATACATAGCAAGCACATTATTATTGCTAATATACATCATCAAGGACATTAACAATAACTCATATGCACAACAAAATACATGATAACATATAAGCATCACATGCAGTCAAAACATAATATTAAGCACAAACTGATATTTATCTTTGAAACTGTGGTGCAAACCTTTTGTTGTAGGAAAATATCCCTGCGAACAGGTAGATTGCCTCAAAGAGCTTGACCTTAACTCTAAGACAAAAAATGCTTAACGTGGACACTGACTTTCTTTCAAATCTACACAAACTAATACATGAGAAGGAAGGAGAATAGAAGTACCTCTTTATCGACGTTCGTCCCTACACGCTCTGAGTTGAGCTCTGATCCTTTTCTCCTCGCTGAGTCCTGAAGACAAACAAGATACGACCACTTCCTACTCTATTGATATGAGCTTGAAAATAGATCTATCTATCAATGATAAGTTCATGTAACATCAGACACAAACTAGAAATAAATAGGCCAAGCATGTCATATTAATGAGAATAACGACGGTAGTACTTACAATCATAGATACGAATGCGACAGCTTCGTCAAGTCCCCTTCGTCTAACCCTTCCTTGAAAGATCCACAATCTGGATGACAGCAGCTTCCCTGATCACTCTCCTTTGGCTGACTGTGTGTTTCCTATGAGATCATAGGTTTCATGCTAGCAATTCTTTCCCTGTTTTCACCATCATAGAGCTTGCTTATATAGGTTAAGAGGAGCTTAACCTCTTGAGTTATCTTTAGAACAAGTTGAGGAACTTCCTCCTTAGATCAGGGATCTCCTGATGGGACCAAGAATTCGAAAGAAACTGCCTTCTAAACTTGAAAGATCCTCCCCTTATTCTCCTCAACAGGCCAACTATTGCCTTAGATTAGGCAGCACTCCCTCAAAGTAGGCATCAGAGTGCTATAGCGCTCCTTGAGAAGCTTGAGGAGAGAGCCAGCACTCGAAGGGTGAATAACGCTCCTTCAAAGGGGAAGAAAAGCATTATAACGCTCCCTGAGGCCTTATAGGGGAGCGCCAGTGCTCCTAAGGATAATATAGGGGAGCGCTCAACCTCAAAACCCTTGTTTAAGAGCTCTTTTCAGGTGTTAAGAGTTCTTTGACTTCAGTTAACCAATTGCCTTTCTCCAAATCAAGTGTATGAGATGTTTTTAAGTGCCTCCTTAGTGTCCTCATTGTGGCAGTATGCTTGAACAATAGTTGCGACACTTGTGACCAACTTGCAACACTTGCGAAAGTTGTAAGGAAGATGCAACACTTACGACAATTGAGAGGAACATGCGACACTTATCCAGTTGAGTAATTTTGACGTGTAACAGAATGCCCCCCAAAGTATGAAGTTAGAATATGCGAACTGATAACTGAAATTCTTTGTATACATTCAAGCAAGGGTATAGACTCGGAGAACCTGACGAAAGCTGCACACAAACATCCAACAAATATCATGACATATTTCAAAACCCAAGGCAGGCATACCCATGCTTGGGTGATCAAGACTTGTAAGATATGGCCGCCATAAAATACACTGCAGATCCATAATCGTATTGATAAAAAGGTATAGCCACCGAAGATACAATGTGGATCTATACTCTGATGACTCAAAATGATCGTAGCCACGAAGAATACACAATGGATCTATGAGATGACAAGACATAGCCACGACCAATACAAAGTGGATCTATGTGACAGTGTATGTGTTCTTTGTCCAACAGAAACTCCTTCGTAGCCTGGGCAAAGCATATATCAAAGTGGTTACTCAAACCAGGGTCTTCTTACAAATCCCAATGTGGTATGATTCTAACCATGTGAATAGATGTCCTGATGTCGAACATGGCATAAACCACTTGATTATCGGTCAATGGTGTGAACCGTTAACAAGTGTGAGGGAAATCACCATTAATGTCAGTGATTCCCAAGGTACCTTAGTACATTCCAGCGAATGTGAATAGATGAGCTGAGGTCGAACATTCGTGGAATCATTCAATTAGAGGTCAATGATGTAAACCTACTTTCGAATGTGAGGAGGCCTACCATTGAGGCATGAAGGTCCCAAATTACTAACTAGTTTCGAAGTCTAATTCCAGGATAATGTGTTGAAGTTAACAGGGATAGACTCGTCGAGGGAGGGCCTTGATGTATCCCCCATCAACGACACGAAACATATATAGAGATTTAATTCGTAGATCAAAAGAACATGGACTGACACGGGTTTTGAGGCAAGATATTTGGGATGGCTGACTCTCGAGGCGGATACTTCCCTTGAACACTGAGGCACAATAGCGAAACATGACATGGACCAAAACTTATGCATTGGATACGGTGACTTGCATCAGGTGACCCAAAGGAGTGAAAGGAACTCAAAGGCTTGGCTCAGTGCAGAGGTTCAGCGGATCATGATATGTGCAAATGACAAAGTGTCGTGTTCAAGGGCGACTCTAAGAAGTGCTGGATGATGTTCTCAAGAGACTGCTTGGCTTGCTCCTTTCAATTTTTTCCCCATCCAGATAGACGAATACCTCTTTTTGATTTAATGAGCTCGAGGAGGATAACACATGCTTGATATAACTCACATTCAGTAAGTTCCTCTTCCTTTGTTTAACGAACTGGAAGAAGTAAGGGTTCGGTCCCATATGGGCCTATCGATGTGTGCTTTAACGAGTCCAAAGACAGAAAACTCGAAGATTTTTCAGGATTATAGAGTTTGGAAAAACACTTAAAAGAGAACTCTCTCAGTTCCTTTTTCATAAAGTAGTCTAACGAGACCAAAAAAGAGATAAAATATCACTCGAAAGACGCCCTTTCTAACCTTTTAATGAGTGTGAAAGGAAGCAAGGTCACTCGACAATCTTTTCATATTTAGAGAGTCTGAAAAGGGTTTAAAGGAGACTCCAGGGGGGTTCCTTTTTCGTGTGTTCATGTATCCGTACGGGTCCGAAAAAGAGATAAAACTTTACTCGGTTATGTTCTCATATTATCGAGCTCGAGAACGAACTAAGACTATGCTCATAAGTGCGACAAGGTAAATCATCCGTCAGAACTGCCAGGAAACCTGTGATGTCAGAACTACCAATCAAGGGTTTAGTGAAGCCATTATGTTATTAGAGAAACCCAAAAATGATTATACCTTGTAAAAATGAAAATTTATAAATAACAATACATTGGAAATTCCATTTACCATTTCATTTTGCACAAGGATTTTGGAGTAGTGGAGATTCTTGTTTTGAAGTGGATCTTGTTTTGTTTGCTACTAGAGCTACGGTTCACTGTTTCTCTTGCCGTTTGGACCAGGTAGATGTCCATCTCTTCTTCTTTCAATTACATGGTTTAGTATCCACTTTCATAGCATTATTTATTTTAAAATATGAAGCCCTAAGTTGCCCCAAATAGAACCAAATCGGCCTCTTTGAAAATCAATGGAAAAATGGGATTCTTTTTGCAAAAATGTTCTAGAAAAGGATGGATAAGGTACCAACGCTTCAATAGTCAATTAGCTAGGTCGTTTTTTGGAAAGGAATCCGTGATAAAATCTTCCCATACACCCACGCAGCCACAAAATCATTTTGATCTTTTTAAATGTTTTTATTATTGTTTGATGAATGTTAAATGGCTAGGGAAGGGCATGGTGATTGTAAAAGAGTGTGTGGTCACTTTTAAATGATGTGGGAATATTATTTCATGTTTTAAATTGCTTTTGAAAATTTCCGAAATTGCCAAAACGTGGAAATAATGAATTTCCTTTTTTTGGTTTTGTAGGTAACTTCAGCGATCATGATCGAGTGGAAAGAAAGAGAACATGAGATGGATGACTTAGCTGCCTTGTGGAGTCCCCGTACATGGCCCACATTGCGATCTTGTGGTTTGCTCAAATTCTTCAAGTTGCAAAAAATGAAGAAAGAGATTTTATTGCTCGAGCATATGATCGGCCTATGGGATGTTGCAGAACAAGGATTCCAGATTGGCACAAAGCTTTTAACCATTGAGTTAGAAGACGTGTACTCTTTGATTGGCCTCTCGAAAAGAGGGGTCCCCATATCTTTCTCTAGGCAGAGGGCGCTACCCGAACAAGTGGACGTGTATCTAGCACGCCACTGTATCCTAGGAGCAAGGCTGGTAGGGGGTAGAATCCCTATCAAGGAAATTTGAGAGCTACCCCTTCGGTCTATACTGTTTTCCATCACGATCGTGATAGGCAGTACTAGCATGCATCTGGAATCAAGATCGCAGGTGGCTTATGGTGTTCAATGTTTGGAACCAACACTGTTCAACTGGAGTGCAGGTTGCCTTCAAAATGTGAAGGAATAGATTTCACGGTGCAGGATAGGATAGAAGCAGTTTGGTTATGGCTCATTTTTGGTCTCATTTTTTCTAGAGTGCATCCCCCAGATGCAGCCTCAAATAGCACTGGCGGTGCGGCCAGTGGATGAACTGAG